>CAUYQV010049933.1:0-18696 GCA_963574575.1 Galagoides demidoff | reverse complement strand
ATATAAACATCTTAACACAATAACTAAGAAAATGACATGAAGGCTATGTTAACCAGTTTGATGAAAATATTTCAAATTGTATATGAAAACACCACACTGGGCTCGGCGCCTGTGGCTCAATCAGCTAAGGCGCCAGCCACATACACCTAAGGTGGCGGGTTCGAATCCCCAGCCTGGGCCCACCAAACAACAATGATGGCTGCAACCAAAAAATGGCCGGGCGTTGTGGCGGGCGCCTGTGGTCCCAACTACTTGGGAGGCTGAGGCAGGAGACTCACTTGAGCCCAGGAGTTGGAGGTTGCTATGAGCTATGATGCCATGGCACTCTACCCAGGGGGATAGCTTGAGGCTCCGTCTCAAAAAAAAAAAAAAAAAAGAAAACACCACACTGTACTCTATGAATACATTAATGTACACAGCTAACATTTAATAAAAAAAAAAAAAAAGAAAAAGAAAAGAAAAAGACTTCTCAGGCATCGCCTGTGGCTCAAAGGAGTAGGGCGCCAGCCCCATATGCCAGAGGTGGCGGGTTCAAACCCAGCCCCAGCAAAAAAACTGAAAAAAAAAAAAAAAACAAGGAGGAGAGAAAATAACTAACTTAGAATGTCCTTGTCATTTTGTAATAATAAAATTATCTACTTCAGAATTTATATTCAAAACCACGACATTGTACAATCTGACTTCCGAGAAGACTAGAACCATACTATCGACTCCTCCATTTCCCTCCAAATTCCTATCCACAGGTTTCGCTTCCAACCTTCCTCTTTCTTCCTCCTCCACAGAGCTATTCTCTTCAAAAAGAAACTTCACTGCAGAACTAAACTCGTCCTGGAAAAAAACGAAGGCGGTGGATGTAGGGATCTGGGAGTCCCTGAAGAGGAAATGAGCTCTTTGCTCCGGGCCCCAGCTGGACTTACTCATCTGAAACCTCGATAGATGACTTCTTATAGCCAGACTTGCTCCTCTTCCTCAGCCCGGCAGCCTTCTGACCCATTCGTACCAGCAGCAGGACTACCACTACTGCGGAGGGCACAAAGACGAGGATGGAAAGGATGGCCACAGAGGAGAGCATGGTGCCGAAACCTGGGGGTGGAGAGAGGAGGTGAAGGTGAGGGCATGCCAGAGCGCACCCTGCAACACGAGCCAGGTTCTATGTTCACGTTCATATTTCTTCTGATTACAAAAGGAATGTATCTTTGTGAAAAGGGTAGAAAAACGTAAAAGTACAATGAAGAATAAAAATTGACCCATAATCCTACTACCCAAAAATAACACTTTGGTATCTAGCTGTTCAATCTTCAATCAAGGGGTACTGGGTGTGGGTGTGCATGTGGGGGTGTGTATTTTTGGAAGTATGGATCATATTTTATATACTATTTCTAACCTCCTTTTAAACTTATGATATGATAGATATTTTAATGATTGCTTCCAGATGGGATGTTTAATAGCTGCCACATCCTTCTACCATATTGAATGATTTATGGACTCAATTCCCTAATCTTGACATTCAAATTGTTTCAAATTCTTTATATCTATAAGTTGTATTAGGGTGACGATCTTGGCACACAAATCTTCATGTTTATCTCTCCTTCTTTAAGATAAAATAGAAAATGGAATGACTGGATCAAAAGGTATTTTCTTTAAAGGCACCAGCTTCATACTAACAAACTGTGTCAGTTTCTGTTCCTTCCAGCCCGTATGAGTGCGCTCATGTCACTGAAATCTACAAGTTATTCTCTTTTTTAAAAAGAAGAAGAGGAAGGAGAAAGAAAGCAAGAAAGAGGGAGAGGGAAGGAGGAAGACAGGGAAGGAAGGGAAAGAGGGAAGGGAGCGGGAGGGAGGAGAGAAGGTAGAAGAGAAGGAGTGAGGAAAACTTGATGAGGATTGAGAAATGATAAGTCATCCACAATGAACCATCCTGCATCTCTAGATCTTGGATTCAAATCCCATTGAGGACTAGATTGACCACTGAATAGCCACCAAGGACTCCTTAACTGACTCTCCTGCTGTTTCACACTAAAAGGAAACTACTGCTCTCTGTATCACAAAAGAGATTCACCCCATCGTTAGAGGGCATCCTTCTAAGACACAGGCAAGAAAATCATCTTATTGAACTGGGAGTTCCCTTATTAGGGAAATTGGAACGCTGTCTACTACACAGAAACAACAACCCTGTATTTACTCAGGGGGTTGCCGTACATTCCACAAGACCTTTGGTCACCTGAGATGAAAATGAAAAAGGAATAATGGAAAAACTATGACAATATTTGAAGATAAAATTCAGTTTTCAAAATAAAGATAAAAAATTCATCCTAACGAACACATCAGGATGGCAGAAAAACTATTTTGACACAACGATCCACCAACCCAACTGGCTTACGAAGATAGAATGTTGGCTATCACCAGGCTCTCCAGGAGGAACCCAGGCAGAGCACTGCGGGAGGTTGGTGGCATTGCTTACCCCTTTCTGTGACTGTCAGCTCTGTCATGGGAATATTATGGTGCACATCTGGGGGGTTCTTCACAGCACAGCTGAATGTCCCATTGTCCTTTATGGTAGGGCTGCTTATGCTTATAGATGCGTCCCCTTTGTACACGTTTCCAACCCAGGAAATCCGATCCCGAAATGTGCCTGCTGTGGTTGGGTACTGGAAAGACTGATAATGAAAAACCTAAGAAAGCAACACCGTGACAGGAAAAGTTAATTGGAAAAATGCAACGAATAAGTAAAGCTAAGCAGATTCCAAATAAAGTACAACTGTATCATGGTGGGATTTTTTTTTTCCATTTAGGCAATTTTTTAATGCTTTTCCTACCTCCATCCTACAGGTGAGGTGACAGCATAATAAAAATGGTAATCAGTAAAAGGCCTGATGAGAGAATCCTGGGATCCTAAGTCCCAAAGCACTAGTTCTCAACCAGAGGCAATTTCACTCTCCAGGAGACATTTGGAAATATCTGGAGACATTTTTGATAGTCAAAATTGGGGAGAGAAACTTCTGGCACCCCATGGGTGGAGTCCAGGGATACTGCTAACCATCCTACAGTGCATAGGAGAGTTCCCCACAGCAAGAGTCATCCACCTCAAAGGTCAACAGTGCCAAGTCGGAGAAACCTTGTTTTGAAGTGGCATCTAATTCTTGTACAGTACTTTACAGCCTACAGTCACTTCCACACATCTCTCTCTTGAGCCTCATAACAACACTGAACCATTTGAAGCACGCATAATTGTTCCAAATTTGCAAAGAGGGAAACAAACAAAACCCAAAACAAAAAACTAAGTGACTTACTCAAAGGTACACACCTAGCAAGCGTCAAAGGGGAGATTTTGTTAATTCACAAAATCACCAAGAGAGTATAATAGAATTCAGACTTTCTCAAGCGATCCATCTTGGCTATTAATACAAACCCTATGTCAAAGGCATGATAAGTCCTCCATGAATGTATGTTGAATTAAAACAATGCTGCTTCAGACTTGGTAACCTCTGACACTGCCTCACCAAAAGCACCTAATTATACCTGGAACTAGGCCGGGCGGGTACTATAAAACAATGACTTCTTCTCTTGTGCAAGACACAGGCTTTCCTCTTTCTTTGTTTACTTAGTAACTTCCCACTTAGGAAGCCAGGCATTTACAGTCACTGAATTGCCCAATTTTGAAGAGCAACTTCATGGAGAAGATGCTCAATCTTATTGGTTCAATTGTTCATACATTCATTCAACAAATATTTGGCACACACCCAGAATGGGTTAGGTACTGTGTTAAGTAAAAGGACACAGTGGGAGCCAGGCAGGCACAGGCCCTACTGTCACAGAACTTACATTCCAGGTAAACACAGATGGTAAAAAATAATACGTGTGATGATCGCTGATTGTTCCATTTTTTGAGGAGATAAAGGATGCCTACCGCTGATTATCAGCATCAGTGTAAAAGAGTATGAAACTCCTTATTGACAAAACAAAGCCTGCTGTGTATCTTTAAGATGACTCTAACCTACAAATTTCATGTTAAATTCATGATATTCAAGTCCTTGCTAATTGATTAATCTGACAGAATCTCGACTGATGAACCACAGAACTTCAACATGTGTGTGACTTTAATTCTAACTTGGCAGAGTTTGCTAATTTTCTGATTGGCCTCACAGAGAGCAAGGCTAAGAGAAAACTGCTATTTGCATTCAAAGTTTCTGACCCAAGTAGCTCTGCCTTGCTTGCTGTGTCCTACTTTTGACCAAGGAGGGACAGCCAAATAAAGCCAGCCATAGTTTCCTCACCACTCAGAATAAAGTGACCTGTTTCGAGTCTAAAGAAAAAAAGACACCACGAATACAGCCTCGCTGCCTTCACTGGAGTTGCCTACCTCCCTCCACGCTATGTGGCAGTCCACAATGGCTCCTAAAACAGAATTCAAAGCATATACATTACAAGCAAAGAGAAAGTTTTCCAACCAAGAAAACACGATCCATAAATTGAGCTTACTTTCAAAAATGCAATCTTATATATGCAGCTATGACATTCACGTTCTTAAATAACATCTGTCCTGAGCGAGGATAATACTGCTGGGAGCATAAAGAGAATTTTTATAGCACTGTAATCTTCAATGAGACACCCACAATGGGATTGGGACTATAATTGTGTTTTATATGTGTGACTAAAGTATATGGCAAGGGCAGCTGTCACCGATGGCATCTGACCCCGACACAAGGTACCCCCCTTTCCTTCAAAAGCAGCTGTATAAACCAATGCAGATGTTGACACACTGGAGATGCCAAGATAAACCTACAGAGCATGGATACACAAACAGACACACCCACTGAGACAACCCATAACAGAAAATGAGCAGCCTTAAGAGAAAGGACGTCCGTGCCCGGGACCTACTGTATTTTCCTATCTAATAGTCCTGGGGGTGGCCTTTTTAGCACATCAGGCCTGAAGATGAATCTATGAAACTATGCAAAAAGAAATAACAAAGAAGAAAGAAAATTAAACCACATTTCCTCTGACTTTCTGACAATTTGTTTCCTGCACGTTATTTACAAGATGCTTATGCAGAAGAATAAAAAGCCTTATGTGGGCTCGGCACCTGTGGCTCAAGCGGCTAAGGCACCAGCCACATACACCTGAGCTGGCAGGTTCGAATCCACCCTGGGGCCACCAAACAACAATGACAGCTGCAACTAAAAAATAGCCAGACATTGTGGCAGGTGCCTGTGGTCCCAGCTACTTGGGAGGTAGAGGCCGGAGACTCGCTTGAGCCCAGGAGTTGGAGGTTGCTATGAGCTGTGATGCCATGGCACTCTACCCAGGGGGACAGCTTGAGGCTCCGTCTCAAAAAAAAAAAAAAAAAAAGCCTTATATGACCAAAGGAATGTCAGATAGTGTAAAAACTCATCTCTTCCTATTTATTTATTTATTTATTTAGACAGAGTCTCACTTTGTTGCCCTCGGTAGAGTGCATGGCATCACAGTTCACAGCAAACTCTTGGGCTCAAATGATGTCCTTGCCTCAGCCTCCCTGGTAGCTGGGACTACAGGTGCTCACCACAACGCCCAGCTATTTTTTAGAGATAGGGGTCTCACTCTTGCTAAGGCTGGTCTCAAACTCTTGAGCTCAGGCAATCCACCGGCCTCAGCCTCTCAGAGTGCTGGGGTTATAGGCGTGAGCAGCCACGCCCAGCCCATTCCCTTCTATTTAAATTGAAGCCCATCTTCTACTCTAAGATGAGAAGGCCTCACGTGACTTGTAATAAAAGGATTCTGCAAGTTGACCACAGAAGACTTCGAGAAACTTTCTGGAAAGTACACACTTACTGATTCTGTGCGACCGCTGCTGGCAGGACGGTATGTCCAGTCTATGGTAAGCTTGTCAGAGACAGCTGAAGTTGACTTGAAGGTGCACTTCAACTTGATCTTCTCTCCAACATAACCTCGGACACGGGCATCTGCATGAATCTCCAAGGAAAGGACGATATGAACACCTAATAAAAGCAAGCCCAAACACTTAAAAATGCATTCATGTGCATGGACTCTATGGATGTAAGTGAACAATACAGAGATGCTATTTATCATTTTTAGGGCTCTCATCAAAAAGGCAGAGACATAACTATCTTCTTAGGCAGGCCCACGAGGAACAAGGAGCTGATGTATGCATTAACCAAGGATAGCGTTTTTATCATTTTGCAGTCTTAGATCACAGACTACCTGCTTAGATAGAATAGAAAACCTGGTCATATCAGTATTTTTCCAAACACAGACTTGTGGTTCAATTAAGTACGGACATGTGGTCTGCCCACAGCAAACTAAAAGGTGACATCACCCACCCTCTTTCAGTTCCCCCACCAGACAAGACATAGATACACACACAAACACATATACTCGGGGAATTTGGCAGCTTTTGTGGTCTACGGGACTTATCCCAAGTTCAGCACCACTGTGGCATGAAGCTACCACCACCTCAATCCCTGGCAAAATGGGAATAGAAAATAAGAATGGCAAACTTTTTTTCAAAGAATTTTTAACAACTGCCCCAGGTTCTATTTAGTTTTCCTCTCTTTTCTTTAAATTGTTCATTATTATGAGTACATAATAGTTGTATATCTTTTTAGGGTCCCTCTCTTTGTTTGAACCCACCACCTCCAGTATATGGGGCTGGCGCTCTACTCCTTTGAGCCACAGGCCCCGCCTGGGTTCCTCCCTTTGTTAAAGCTGATTAACGAATCATTCATCTATTAAATCATGGGGAAGAAAATAGAATAAATAAATGTATTCTACAATGTAAAAAGGAGATAGCATTTTTCAACCCTCCAGAGCAGTGCTTTCAACCTTTTTTATCTCACGGCACACGTGAACCCATTGTTGAACTTCTGTGGCACACTTAAATTACGTTGACTGAAAAAAGAGTAATAAAAAGAATCTATCTCACTGTGCTTCTTTTGAAAATAATTTAATTTATGATCTTTAAAAATCTGCACAGCACACCTAAGATCTTCTCAGGGCACACTGGTTAAAAATCACCACTCTAGAGCCTTACAGGCCGTCCCCAAGTTATAAACATCTGACTGACCTATGACTCACACTTACGAAGGAGACTATTACAGGTAATAGGTAAATGTCCCTGTTCCAACAAACATACAAATTCAACTTAAGAACAAACCTGCAGAGCCCATCTCGTTCATAACCAGGGGGCTGTTGGTATTCTTTTCCCAGTCACTTTGACACTCCATCTCCCTAAAGAGCCGGTACTTTCTTCTGGCCAATCCCTTCTGCTTTCAGAGAACAGTAAGTAGAAACTTATCTTTCACCAGGGAGCCATGTTGTAGGGAATTAGTCACCAGTACTTTGTTTCTCCTGCTTCCTCTCCGCCTAAATGAGCCATGATCCTTCTGCTGTTCCCTCCCACAACACATTCCCAACACTCAGACACCTTCAAGGCCAGAAGACCCTTCTGTTGGCCCAGAGCAGCAAAGTTTCAGAGAACAAACCCATACACGGTCCTGAAAACCAGACACCCCTTTGCATAGACAGGCTGGTGTAGTGATTGTGCACACAGTACCCTAAGCCAGAGGGTCTGGGTTCAAATACACTAACTGCCTAGCAAGTTATTGTATTTCTCCAGTTTCCTCACCCTTATGGGACTGAAAATAGCACTACTCAGAAGGTCAGGGTAAAGATTAAAAGAGTTAAAACACGTGCAAGGCTGAGCAGCCTGCCTAGCTCACAGCAAGTCCTCAGTGCGTGTTAGATACCATCATCAAGCCATGTCTTCAGTCCTGCCGACACCGTCAACCTTTCCTGTCTCCGACAGTTATGAGTCATTAGTTCTACTACTGCCTTTACCTCTGCCTGCTTTCAATTATTTTTCCAGTTCCTCTCTAGATAATCTTGTTTGTCCACATTCCTCTTAAAAGGAGGACACCAAGACTGATCTCACTCATAAAAACTCATAAGAATCTGACCCATCCTAAAGACCAGGGTGACTTCTGGTTCATCCATCGCTTGCCTTACAACTTTGACCGGCTAAACTTTTCATTCCTTCTGTGTCTTTGTAAAGGCTGTTCCCCTGCCTAAAAGGCCTCAGTGCCCACCCTTTTAAACCCCTACTCTAACCCATTGATATGAAAAAATCATTATTCATCACTCAAGATCTAGTTCTAAAAAATGGAAGGTGGCAATGAATTTAAAGAGATTTAACGTGTAGATGTAGAATTAGCCAGACCTGGATTTGAGTTCTAGTTCACCTATTTTTTGGCTGGGAGACCTTGATCACAGTTTTCTACCCCATTCAAGCTTTAGCTTCCTCACTTGGTAACTGGGAAAAATAATAAAAACTACTCATCACAGTTGGATCATTATGAAGATCCACTATAATTTTAAAAGATAACATATTAAAGCTTAGCACCCGGAATAACAACTTAACAATGAATGTTAGCTATTAGTGTTAAAATGAACACTGCATCTTCAAAAACCTTCGATCATTCCCTATTGGGCTACGGAATAAAATCCAAACAGTGACAAGGTGACCCCAAACTTCTACCGCTCTGCTGACCTCTGTAACCCATCTCCTTCCCTACGCCTGCAATTTCCTGCCATTTTCCAAATGTCCTGTGTCCTTCCATGCCACTGTGCCTTTGTCTTGAGGATGTCTTTGTCTGGATGGTCCTTTTCATCCCAACCAGTCCCTCCAGAGTTGTTCCCCACCACAACACATCCCCAGGGCTCATACACCTTCTAATTGCAGCTCAAATATCAGCCCCCTTTGTGATGCCTTCCCAGACGCCCTGATGGAGTTCCTTCTCTTTCTTCCCCTAAGTTCACAATGTTGTCAAGCACCGAGGCCATTAATCGCACCTACTTTTTATAGGCTATTTCCTTCATTAAATGCAAGGACCTTCAGGGCAAACGTTCAGAGGGAGGGGAACAGACAGAAAGAGGCTAAGGGAAAAAAAAGGTGGACACGTCACCAAAACTTTCAGCATAGCAACAAAGTGTGCTCTTTAGCCGCCCACTCTCCCCCTATCACCTTCTTTTATGGTATTCCCAACACTCCCAATTCCCCTACACTCCTCTCCATTGCCCCCATTCAGGAAATGCTCCCTCTAGATGCTACTCCTAGATGGGGCTGGCATACCCTCCCAGAGAAAAATCGCACACCTCCACTGACAGCTGCCATCAGAAATTCGTGAATTTCACCCACAGCTGAGCCCTCGGGAGACCTGGCGAATCTTTAACTGGCCTTTCTTCTTGCTTAGCTCACAGTCCATGATTCCTTGAGTCCTTGTCATTCTCCCTCAGTCATCTACCAACCTCCAAACCCCTCATTCTCAGAAGAAAATGTCCCCTTTTACTTTTTTTTTTTTTTTTTGCTGTTTTTGGCCAAGGCTGGGTTTGAACCCGCCACCTCCGGCATATGGGGCCGGTGCCCTACTCGTTTGGTCCACAGGCATCGCCCCCATATACACCTTCCTGCATCTGCGGCCATCCTTCCTTCCAGCCCAAAAGGATGAGATGTCCCTTTCCCTATGCAAGGACAACCCCTTCTCCTCTGCCCCATCCATCCCTCCACGCCTGGCTTCAGCAGAAAAATCCTCCCATGGTTTTCAACTGCTCCCCTTCAGGAGGGCCCCACTCTCTCCTCTGGCTCTAAACCAGTGTTTTTCAACCTTTTTTAATCTCACGGCACACTTGAACCTTTAGTTAAACTTCCACAGCACACTTAAATCATGTAGATTAAAAAAAAAAAGAGTGAAAAAAAGAATATATTTATTGTGCTTGAAACTTCTTTTGAAAATAATTTAATTGGCTCGGTGCCTGTGGCTCAAGCAGCTAAGGCACCAACCACATACACCTAAGGTGGCGGGTTCAAATCCCCAGCCCGGCCCGCCAAACAACAATGGTGGCTGCAACCAAAAAATGGCCGGGCGTTGTGGTGGGTGCCTTTGGGCCCAGCTACTTGGGAGGCTGAGACAGGAGACTCAATTGAGCCCAGGAGTTGGAGGTTACTATGAGCTGTGATACCATGGCACTCTACCCAGGGGGATAGCTTGAGGCTCTGTCTCCAAAAAAAAAAGAAAGAAAAGAAAATAATTTGATTAATGATCTTTAAATTTTTTTGCAACACACCTAAGATCCTCTCATAGCACACCAGCATGCCGTGGCACACCAGTTGAGTATTGTTGCTCTAAATACACAGAAGTCTCCCCCATTCTTAAAAAAAAAAAAAAAGCAATTTTTTTTTTTTGAGACAGAGTCTCACTATGTCACCCTCAGTAGAGTACCATGGCATCACAGCTCACAGCAACCTCCAACTCTTGGGCTTAAGCGATTCTCTTGCTTCAGCCTCCCAAGCTGGGACTACAGGTGCCCGCCACAATGCCCAGCTATTTTTTGTTGCAGTTGTCATTGTCTTAGCTGGCCCGGGCCAGGTTTGAACCTGCCAGCCTTGGTGTATGTGGCTGGTGCCGTAACCACTGCACTACAGGCACTGAGCCAGCAATTTTTAAAAAGCAATCCTTCCTCAGCCCTGCAATACTACTCTAGTTACCAACCACTACCCTGTGTCCTTTCTAAGCGAACTTTGTGAAAGAGTGATCTATACTTGAGGTCTCCATTTCCTCCCTTCCCACCACTTTTGGACTCTACAGTATAACTGGACTCCACTTCAGTAGGAAGGGACACCACATATCTGCAAAATCCAAGGAACAAAAATTCCAGGAGACGCTTTTCTAGCCTTCCTCCATTGGACCCCTCTGCAGCTATGACCACTTCCTTCTGGAAGCTTCTATCTTGAGGCTTACATGGCAATACTCTCATTCACTCACTCATTCTTCAAACATATATTTATTGTAGGTTTGGGGGTAAATGTGAGCAAAACAAATACGCCCCCTTGGATGCTGGAAATACAGCAGAAGTTTGATGCATTAATGAAATAACCGTAAAGACAAATGCATAATTACAAGCCCCAATAACAAATATGGAGGAAAGACAAAAAGCATGATCATGGGAACTGCACCCTTCACGATGGGGGAGCAGAGACTGGTTAATGGGTGGTTCCCTGATCTTCTGAGCTAAGATCTGAAGGAGGGGGAACAGGGGAAGAGAGGGAGAGTATTCTAGGAAGAGAATATAGCATATGGAACAGTCCTACCCCAGGAAGAAGAACGGTCAGTCAAGGAACTAAAAAGCAGGAAGGCAGCAACAAAGCATGAAAGAGAGACAGAGAGAAGAGTAAGATACAGCCAGGAGGGAACAGGAACCAACCAGACAGGACCTTAGAGGTTTGGGTCTTTATCCTTAGGGTAATAAAAGTCATGGAAAGTACTTAAGTGTGGAACTGAGTAAAAAGAGTCATGATGAAATTCGAATTTTTTAAATATCGCTTTAGGGAAGACACGTAGGAGTCAAGGGTGAATATCGGGAGATGACTGAGGAGGCTACTGCAGTAGTCAAGTGAGAAAGAAGGGAAGTTGGCACCAAGTTGGTGGCAGTGGACAGGACAGAACAAGAAGACAAGAATACGTACATGGTAAAATCAATGAGAATTAGTGATAGAGCAGATGTGGAATGTTGGGTGTTGCTTCTCGGCCTTTGGCCAAGATCAAGTGTGGCATGTCAGGGAAAGGGAAGTGTCAAGGATGACTTGGGTTACCTACTTGGTGATACCATTCATTGAGAGAGAGAAGTCTAGAAAAGTACTAGGCTTGGCAAGGAGTTTGACTCTGCATGAGTTCAAGACGCCTTTGAGACACCCAAGGGGTAACGCCAGGGAAGCAGTTGGTTTAGGGAAGAGGTCAGAAAACTAGGCCCACAGGCCAAATGAAAGCAAATGGATCTAGTGGGAGAGAAGCAAACTAAAAATAACTAGCAATTGACCCGACCTACACTCAGTTCTGCTGGTACCCAGTTTGGCCGATCAATACATCAAGTGTTCTCCTGGCAAACAGCTAAAAAAAAGGTACATCTTTTTTGTAAATAAAGTTTTATTAGGTCAGGTGCAATGGCTCGGGCCTGTAATCCTAGCGCTCGGGAGGCTGAGGCAGGTGGATTAATTGAGCTCACAGGTTCCAGACCAGCCTGAGCAAGAGCAAGACCCCATCCCTAACAATAACTGGGCGTTGTGGCAGGTGCCTGTAGTCCCAGCTACTTGGGAGGCTGAGGCAAGAGGATCACTTGACCCCAAGAGTTGAGGTTGCAGAGAGCTATGACAACATTGCACTCTACTGAGGGCAACAGAGTAAAACTCGGTCTCAAAATAAATAAATAAAGTTTTATTAGGACACAGTCATGTTAATTTGTTTACATATTGTCTTTATGACCGCTGAAGAACGGAGTAGTTAGTTGCAAGAGAGACTATGTGGCCCACTAAGTCTAAAATATTTACTCTCTGGTCCTTTATGGAAAAGTTTTGCCAACCTCTAATTTAGAGCAAAGAGAGATCTGGGTTATAGTTATAAATCAGAATCTCATTAATCTCCCTCCAATCAACTCTCCACCCTGTATTATATACACACATGCATGCACACACACATATTCTCCACATCTCAAACAGTTCAAATCAAATCTCTAAGGTGTCTCCTTTCCTACCTATCCTGTAAACACTGGTGTTCCTTAAGCTCCATCCTAAGCCCATGGTCACTCTACATGTTCTCCTTGGATAAACCCATCCACTTTTATAGATTTGGCAATTACTGACTGAGGTGATGGATACCCTAATTACTCTGATTTTATTAATTCATATTGGATGCCTGTATCAAAATATCACATGTGCCCTGTAAAGACAGACAGCTATTATGTGCCCATAATAATTAAAAATAGATTCAGTAACCACTAATAGGCTAATGATTTCCCAATCTATATTGCTAGCCATGATCTGCCTCTGAGTGTTCAGATGTTACTGGATTCAGCCACTTGAATATCACCACCACAGAACCTCAAATTGGATGTAGTAAATATACATTTGTTGCCAGTTCAATATCCATTTCTCCTCATCTCCTTTCCTAAAAATACTCAGATTTTCTTTGCATGGCTACAATGCCTATCCTTTCCCATGGAGACCACAAGCAAGAGGGAAAATGATCCTATCAATCAGGGGCCAGACAGGAAATCAAAGGGATAATCAGCTGAGATTTTGAAGAATGGGGCCACTTCACAAAAGGAAAGAGACTTCCCAAAGGGACTCTTCCCAGGGTCAGGGGAACCAACAAAGGCATGAAGCCTTTACCAACCCAGACCTGAAGGGACAACGGGAAGAAATGGTATTAGTGGATCCTGGTGAGAGTGGAGCTATTGTCTTAGAGGGATATGAGCACCATGGACCATGACACTAAGACAGGAAGGGAGCAGGAAAGAAATATCTGCCTCTCTCTTCTCCTGCCAATGACTTCCATTGGCCAAACCTAACTGGAAGCAGAGGAAGAAAGCCTGAATGACCATCTATAGAGTCAGCTTCCCAGACAGTAAACAAGGCGGGGAGTGGGGGGGGGGGCGGGGGGAAGTAAATGAATCTAGTGGGAAGGAAGGAAACTAAAAATAACTAGCAACCGCCCTACCTGCAGCTGAAACTGACCCACATTGGCCTAAACCAAACATTACACCCAGTTGTCTCTTGATACACAAAAGTTTTACCAAAAAAAAAAAGCCCCGGTACGTAGAGTTGGACAATTTCTATGGTGCAAATACACCTACAATAGTTAATTTCAAGCTACAAAGATAAAGTCCTTGAATGCTCAGTTAGGAAGAGATGTACTTAACTGGCCACTGAGAGTGAGAAGATCTGGCTCCAGCACACCATTCTCCTGATAACAGAAACAGGTTTGGGGTCAATATGTACTTGAAGTTAATTCAATCAAGACAAGTTTCAGAAAACTTGCTTGGAAACTTTTGTAATGCCTCCATGCTTTGTGTATGCCCTCTCTGTCTAGAATTTTTCTCTTCCCCTGCCTCTAATGAACTTCTATGCTTTCAAGATTTAACTCTGGTTACACCTCCAGGAAATCTATCCTTTATCGTCTTGGCAGATCAAGGACACCTCCTCTGCATGCCCATGGTTTGTAGTGCCTTCTCCTCTTAGTACCAGATTTGAAAATTATCTGTTGCCTTATCTGTCTTCTCCAATAGACCCCAAGCTCATCAAAACAGAGCCTAACCCACTGCACATGCTTAGTAACCTTTATTCAACTGGACCAAACCAACAAAAATAAATTAAAGTTGTTACAAAACAATCATAAAAATACACATTCAGAGCAAATTTTGGTTACTGAATAATAGCAAGCTACTTGCCTACCAACCTCTTCCTCATTAATATATCTGAATTCCATATTTACAAGCATCGTTTTGCCACAAAGTAATCAATATTTGAAGTCACTTTATTGAAATTCAAACACTGGATAAGTGAGTCCTAAATGTTACAGAAAAATAAGATCCACAGATGAACTAAACTAATCCACACAGTTAGATGTCAGAATGTTGGCTCCCTGTAAATAAAGGAGAATGGATAATGACTGGAAGAAAGTACAAGGAAGGATTCTGGAATATCAGGAATATTCTGTATGTCCTAATTTGGGTGTTGGTTACCTAGGTATGTTCAGTTTCTGAAAACTCATTCAGCTATATTCACTTAAGATATGTGTACTTTCCTCTCTACATAGTCTACTGAAATTAAAAGTGTTTTAAAATTAATAGATGTCAGAGAGCTTGTCTCCTCCATTCACAAAAACAGAAGGAAAAAAAAATACCAGCCCACTCTTAAATTCATTCAGAAACATCCCTCCTAGGCCTTATCCTCTTACAGATACTTATCTTTTCATCTGAATAAAAAGGTATCCTTGACAGATTAAAAGCAGCCAGCTATAGAAATAGTCATAATAATTAACAAAAATTTTAATCTAGGGGAAAAAGAAGAAAGTCACATTTTAACATAAATAATCTTATACCTGGAAGAAACTAAATAAATATGTCAAAACCAAGCTCCCAGTTTCGTTCACCTCATTTTCTAAAACATAAGTCTCACAATCTTTGATTCATATAATTATATACTTAAATGAAGAAGAAAAAAGTGTAAGAACCCTAGGCTCCCTCGAGTACTGTTTCTGCATACTTAGACAATTGATATAGCAGGTCCAGACTTACAACCTCGGAAGAATTCAAGAAAACTAATAATTTGCAGGGCTCTATTTTTGAGAACAGAAGGCAATTATACACAGGTATGAAACCAAAGTCTATCACCTAATGGATTCAAAAGTAAAACCAAAAAATGGATGAACTTTGCAAACATGCTAAGTGACAGAAGCCAGTCACAAAAGAGCACACGATTGCATGGTTCCATTTATAAGAAATGTCCAGAGTAGGGAAATCCATAGAAAAAGAATTGGTAGTTCCCAGGGACTGGGACAAAAAGCTATTAATAGAATTTCTCTTTGGAGTGATGAAAATGTTCTAAAATTAATTGTGGTAATAATCCTAACTATACTGTAACTATACTAAAAAACCAATGAATTGTATTGGCAATGCCTGAGTTACAAACATCTGACTTACATACAACATGCACTTACAAACAAGGCTACTGCAGATAACAGATAAATGTACCTGTTCCAACTTACATACAAATTCAACTTAAGAACAAAGCTACAGAACCTATCTCATTCATAACCTGGGGACTGCCTGTACTTTAAACGAGTAAACTGTCCACATATGGCATGTAAATTATATCTCAATAAAGCTGTTATTTTTTTAAAAGACAAAAGAGCTATTCAATAAGTAATAAGTAATGGAAATCATAAAATCAACTTTAAATGTTTGACTGGATGATCTGGCCTGCTGGATTTGACAGATAATCTTAAATGCAAAATGACATTAGGTTTAAGAAATCATTCACTATTTCTAGAAATTTTTTTCTCAATAGGACAATATTTGAACATTTCCCATATGTGTGTTGCAGTACCCACAGGAATGAAAGGGAGGGAGGAAGTAGGAGGGGGAGAGAGGGAGAAGAAGAGAGAGAGAGAGAAGTAGATTTATTTGGAGTGACAGTAGGCCAATCTAAATACTATATTGCAAAATAATTATACTAAAAAACTGGACACTTAACAATGACACAGGCAGCTGGGAGGGTTCAGGGAGTGTGCTGGCAGCATGAATATTAGTCACCAGTTAAATAAGAACTTCCAGCCTTACCTGCTAAGACTTAGGACACCTGATGTCATTAAAGTCTTTCTATAATATCAAAAGTTCCTTTCAGAAATCCTCATTACCCAGAGGAAAAAAATTTTTAAGTTAACAATTTACTCTAAGGCTAGCTATACTAATATTAATATTTGATTTTCAAGGAGGAAGCACACAGACACACAAAATCCCAGAAACAATCGCACCCCAAAATGAAGGTAATTAAATTGGACTGAAATTTATGCAAATTGAAATTTCATGAAACCAAAACGTATCTGAATTTTAAGACTACGTCATAGCGTGAATACTGTGTTTCCGATATTAGTTAATAGATCAACATTTTAACAGAACTGACATGCCCTTTTTTGTACTATTTAAAAAGGTGTGTTAAAGCTGTTGCTTTTTCCTCAACAATGTTTCTCGATGATAAACGATATCACATTCCATCCCTTCTGAGACTAACGTTTTATCTCATACCCCCTGACGACACCTACAAAAACCAAAATTACCAGCAGTCATTATTTTGTTTCCCAAAGTTCCTGGGACAAAGTACCCAACACAGAATGGCCTTTGTCTAATCAAGGTATACAGCGCGCGAAACCCCGGCAGTCCACACTGGTATCTCATCCCCAGTCAAGGCCAGGGGCTCCCCAAGCCAGAGCCCTCGGGGTCCCGTCGGCTCAGGCATCGCCAGAACATGGCGCCAAGTCACTCGAGCCGGCTGGTCCAGCTCCCAAGGCCCAGAAAAGGGCTGACGTCCTCCCAACCCCCTTCAGCGGTCAGCGGCCAGAAGATAACGTCGCCCCGGCTTCCTTCCCGGAGCCCGGGGGCTTCCCGGAGACCCCCCCGGAACCGGAAAAGCGACCATCTTAACCCCCCGGCCGGAAGTGGCGCGGACCGGCCGGCGCACTCACTCTGGAGGAGCAGGACGCCCAGCAGCGGGCGGAGAGCGCAGCCACGGCCTCCAGCCGCTCGGCTCCGGGGCATCCCGACAGCTCTGGAGACGCCGCGCACCTGCGTACGGCTCCCAGCACCACGCAGGTGACAGCGGAAGTGACGTCGCGCGGGAGGCGCGCGGGAGCGGCGCGGCGGTCCGCAGTTGCCATGGGAACGTGGATGCTTTCCAGAGCCGCGCCTGGTTTCTCTGCCCAGCCATTTCTTTTTTTTTTTTTTTGAGACAGAGCCTCAAGCTATCCCTGGGTAGAGTGCCATGGCATCACAGCTCACAGCAACCTCCAACTCCTGGGCTCAAGCGAGTCTCCTGCCTCAGCCTCCCAAGTAGCTGGGACCACAGGTGCCCGCCACAGCGCCGGCCATTTTTTGGTTGCAGCCATCATTGTTGTTTGGCGGGCCCGGGCTGGGGATTCGAACCCACCACCTTAGGTGTACGTGGCTGACGCCTTAGCCAATTGAACCACAGGCGCCGAGCCTCTTTTTGTAGTTTTTAAAATGACTATAAGACTTTTTTATCTGAAATAAAGATAGCTACTTCTCCTTGCTTTTGGTTTTCATTTGTATGGGGTATCTTTTTTCTTCCTCTCACTTTGTTTGTTAAGTGAGTTTCTTGTAGATGGTGTATAATTGGGTCATTAAAAACAAATTCATTCAGCCAGTCTGTCTTTTACGTAGAAAATATAATCTGTTTACATTCAAGGTTATTATCCACAACTAATGACTTATTTCCATCATTTTGTTAATCACTGTCTGGTTGTTTTATATATTCCTTGTTCCTTTCTTTCTCTCATTGCATATCATTGCTGTTTGGTGGTTTTCTACAAAGGTAATATTTGACTCCTTTCCTTTCTCATTTGTGTATCTGTTTTAACATTGAGTTTTATACTTTCTTGTGTTTTCATGATGGTAGATATCCTTTCTCTTTTTCAGATTAAGCCTTACTTAAACATTTCTTACAGGGTTGGCCTAGTGATGACAAATTTCCTTAGTTTTCACTTGTCTAGGAGAGACTGTATTTCTCCTTCATTTTTGAAGAATAGCTGTGCTGGGTATAGTATTATTGGTTAGCAGGTTTTGTTCTTTCAGCAGTTAAATATATCACCCCATTCTCTTCTGCCTTTTGTCCTATAATGCTTCTGCTGAGAAATCATCTGTAAGTCTGAAAAGAATTCCTTTATATTATATGTAGCTCGACTTTTTCACTTGCTATTTTTAGAATTATTTGTGTCTTTTGACAGTCTAATTATAATGTGTTAGAGGAAACCTTTCAGGTGAATCTGCATGGGGTCTTTGAGCTTCCTACATCTGGATGTCTATATCTCTTATAAGACTTGGGAAGTTTTCAGCTTTTATTTAATTAAATAGATTTACTGTGCCTTTTGACACCTCTTCTCCTTCTGGAAATCCCAAAATTCAAATATTTGGTTACTTTATGTGGTTCTATATTTTTTTTTTTTTTTGAGACGGAGCCTCAAGCTATCCCCCTGGGTAGAGTGCCATGGCATCACAGCTCATAGCAACCTCCAACTCCTGGGCTCAAGTGAGTCTCCTGCTTCCGCCTCCCAAGTAGCTGGGACCACAGGCGCC
>CAUYQV010049931.1:0-41671 GCA_963574575.1 Galagoides demidoff | reverse complement strand
GCTGTATACATTAATGCAAACATGGGGTACATTGTACTGTTTTCATATACAATTTGAAATACTTTCATCAAGCTGGTTATGCTTTGAGTCTTTTTAATATGAACTATTCTTACTGGAGTTAGGTGGTATCTCATTGTGGTTTTGATTTGCATTTCCCTGATGAATAGAGATGTTGAGCATTTTTTTCATGTGCTTGTTGGCCATTAGACTATCTTCATTTGAAAAGTTTCTATTCATATTCTCTTTAGTAAAGTATCACAAGAATGGAAAAGCAGGTATCCAATGTATTCAATACTAATATGAAGCCAGCAGATGATCTAATACACACCCACACAAGAGAAAAACTCAATTTAATTCAAGCTGGGGGGATGGAGGAGAGGAGAGGAGGGAAGGGAATGGGTGTACTCCCAACTAATGGACACAATGTAAGGGTATATGGCACACCTCCTAGGTGAGGGACACAAACTACAACAGGGACATTATCTTTAAAAATGCAAACACTGTAACCTAATCGTTTGTACCCTCCTATCAATCAGAAATGTAAAATAAATAAATAAAAGAAAGAAGCTATTAAGAAAACAAAAGTTTCCCTTTGTGTCTTTTGCCCACTTTTTAATGAAGTTGTTTTATTTTTTGAGTTCTTTGTAGATTCTGGTTATCACCCCTTTATTGGATATATAGCATGCAAATACGTTCTCCTATTGTGTAGGTTATCTATTCATTGATTGGGTCCTTAGTTTTCCTTAAACTTTTTAATTTGATCAGGTCCCATTTGTTTATTTTTGTTGTTATTGTGATTGCTTTTGGTGTATTCTTCATAAATTCTTTCCCTAGGCCAATATCTGTAAGAGTTTTTCCAACATTTTCTACTAGAATTCTTATAGTTCATGTCTAAGGTTTAAGTCATTTATCCAACATGAATTAATTTTTGTGAGTGGTGAGAGGTACAGATCCTATTTCAGTCTTTTACATGTGGCTATCCAGATTTCCTAGCACCATTTATTGAATGTGCATTCTTTTCCTTGGTATCTGTTTTTAACTGCTTTGTCAATGATCAGATGGCAATTTGAGAATGGTTTCATCTCTGGGTTCTCTGTTCTGATCCATAGGTATGTGTCTCTGCTCTTGTGCCAGTACCATACTGTTTTGGTTACTATAGCTTTGTAGTACAGCTTAAACTCTGGCAAAGTGACATGAATCATAAAATGCAGCAGAGTTTTATCTACCTGTGGATATCTTCCTTTCTTAGCTCCCACAAGAACTTGGTTGTTACATTGAAAGAAAATGTGAAATTCTCCTTATTCCTTTAATACAGATATCTGTTTCACTAACCTCATATTTACATCCCCTGCTCTGTTCCTTTGCCTCTCCGCATTATCAATATCTTAATTTTTTAATGCCAAATCATGGCATAATCCATGGAAGATACTTTAAATACTAGTCAAATTTATTTCTACATTGCTATGCGTAATAATAACAATGCATAAAAGTCAATTGAAATGACAATATGAACACCACGTATGTGTAATTATGTTGATGTCTATTTATGTAACAACCACATGACAATGACCACCTGGCTACCAATGATTCTAAGACACCACTAATCATGAGAAACATCTTGATTTCAGAAATGTTATAATGGGAAAGAGGGAATACATTTTAGAATTGATGAAATATGTAGATTCCAAATAAAGTCAAGAATGCGTTTAGATTAGTTCACTTAAGTCTTAATACCAATGTTCCCCTCCCTCTATGCAAGTTCATTAGTAGTTACAAAATGAGATTGAGAAGGAAATCCAGGGGTTCTACCCACATGTCTACATAATTTACATAAAACTATTCAATGTGGTTGTGTATCCTTCTGATGATGTTAAGAACTCCACCTCCATGAAGCAGCAAGGTTGTACATCTAGCTCAGTACCAAACATGGGTTAGGGAGGTTGATTTGAAGAGAGACATCTCATTTCAGGACACTTTTCTCCTGGTTTCCTTTCTCTACTACAAAAGCACATTAAGGAAGCCCTTCTCTCAGAGAAAACCTGGATATTCACTAACAACATCTGAAATTATTCTCTTCCTAGATTATGTGCAGTTTAATAGGGAACTCTAATAGACAGAATGAAACCATGAAGACCCAGAAGAATAAGTCTCCCAAACAGGGTATGTGTGGGGTGATATTTTGAGTGGGAGAGATTTTCCAGTGCCCTTCCTTCTGCCCACTCATCAGGATGGCTCAGCTTCCTAATGGACTCAAGTGTAAGCCACAGACTTTCTCCATGAGTTGTCTCATGAGCCAGTCCCTGGGACTGGAGAAGTGCTGAAGTGCTCCTTACTTTTTTTTAGAGCAAGGGATGTCTTCTAGAAAGCCAAGAGTATCACAGTCATGTCAGATGTTCACATTTCCCTGGCATTGGTTTCTTATATTTAAAATAATATGGTTAACTAGATTGACCTCTGGCATTTCTTTTGGGTCTCCCATTTTCTCATTCTGTGGCATGAGACGGTGAAAAGAGAACTGGGAGAGAAGAGAGGGTGCCAGAGTCCTCGTCCCAACTTTGCTACCACCTACTTATGTAACCTAAGGTCACTTAACAAGTGCAAAAGGAGAAAGTTGTAGAAAATAGTGTCTACATTCTGTTTTCAGCTTCTATTTACTCATAAGTGACCATATCATTCCTACTCTTTGGAAAACCTTGCTCAGAGACACGTATCAAATGCTATTTCAGTTCAGAAAAGGAGAACTTAGAAGAAGAGTAAGCAAATAACTGGAAACCAATTTTCAAGTCTATAGGTAAGTATTAAAGAAAGGGGAAACGTTCAAAGTCGAAAATATAGACAGGCTGTGAACCTACAAAAATACCAACATAAAGTACAATTTTATTTTTGAAAGCTTTTAATAAACATCCTTGGAAGGAAAATAAATGACTATGCCACTAACCGAGGGAGTTTATGGTGTGTTTAATCAGAAAAACTCGCTGTGAAAAACTAAATCAAAACTCTTGTGTGACAGGGTGTTGATGACTTGGAAGGAACAGCAGCTGTAGCCACAGTAGCAGCATGGAGTCCGAAGTGACAGCCAACTCAGAGCAGCTTATTTGGAGCATGGGGTTTTAGGGCAGACCACGGAGGTGATAAGAAGCTCTACAAATAGAGCCTCGGTCATAAATTAGGGGCAATTCTATTATATGCATCATGAAAAGTAGTGCAAAGCTCCTGAGTACATCGATCACAGTTGTGGCAAACCAACAATCGTACGTGCCAAAATTTTTACTAACCATCCTTGAAAGGGAATATCTTTTGAAATAAAATGATTTCAATCGGCTGTAGAATGTCTTAACACCTACTGATTGTTCTTTGTGCCGTAATGAAAGTAATATCAGCATAATAACTAATGCAAGGAAGGATAGAGTTCTTCACTATTAGTCATTTATATATGAGGGTGTGATGTACTATGACCCTACACAAGACAAAAAGATTGGAACATAAAATTAACTTATGAGCGTAGAGGCCATGTTTTGATGATCTGTTTTCTCTCTTCACCCATAAATTCACCTTTGGGGCAATAAATAGCCAGCTCACATACAAAGCAATCTTCTTCTGATTAGTTTTCACCTTGTTATCCTAAAGCCACATCAAAAAGGTACCAATTCAGATGATGAAGCCAGACCTCATGGCCTAGCTGCATCTCATAAAGCTTCCGCAGTGAATGAGCTATGTGGATTCAAAAGGCTGAAAAAAGCAATTCCTGGGTTCGGGTTTCCCATTAAATTCTTTTTGTCTTTTAAAGAGTAAATTTGAACTCCAGTGAGATTCTTCATGATCTTATCCCTGTTCTGCTGTGTACCTAAAATGGTGACTCAATCTGTAGCCTACCAGACGACATGTGAGCTAAGCCTGCAGACAAATCAGAAAATGGTCCCAAAGTTTGAAAAGCAAGTCAATTTGGAATATATATCGAGCTCATCTTATAATCTACACACCTGCACGATGGAGGTTGAGAAAAACAGGATGTGTTAAGTTTTTCTCTGCGTGACAAATAGCTTCATAAATCTCAGTGATTTACTACAATAAACATTTATTTCACACTCATGAGTCTGTAAGCTGGCAATCATTTCAATGATCTCAGCCAGGCTAGACCTAACACTACATAAGATTCCTGCCTGCTTCACATTGTAGGACTTAGTCTGAAGAAGCAATGGATATCTGGGTCATGTTCTTTTCATGGACAGTAGCAGCTCAAAAGAGCTCATAGAAACTTGGAATACATACCAGCTATCAATGTATTGCCTCTCAGCTCCAAATTCACCCTTCAGTACCTGCTCTGCAGTAATGGACTGAACTCTGTAATCATTTGCCCTTTAGAGTTAATATGTTCTGTATAGTAGTAAGTTTTCCCAATGGAGAGACATTGCAGGAGGAAGAGGCCTATTTTTTTCTGGTGCGAGGGTGCTAAGTTTTTCTTTTCCATGCTTCCGTTGCATGGTGCATGTATGTAGGGACATCTAGTGGTGCTCTGTGCCAGCTGTGTGCTGAGACTACACCCTCATTCAGTGATTCCCATAGCCTGGCCCAGGCCCAGTAATCTCCATGACATGCTCTTCCTAATCTGGCACTGGTGAAACTCAGGTCTCCTACTGGCAGTGGTACCCCAGCTCTCCCTACACACCTACTCAAGAGTCTTGGCTCACTTGTGCCCCGGGGATTGATTTCTACAGCCCTCCCAACACAGGCACCATGTGTCGCAGGCTGTGCGCCACCTTACCATTGAGTGGGCTCCAGATATGCTGACTCCCTCTATGCTCCTGCCCATCAGCATCAGCGACCATGTGACTGCGGCCAATAGCCAAGGCAAGTCAGCAAACTTCAGACTTCTTTACTACGCGGTAGGCTGTGGCCACACCCTCTGCAATGAGGGCTAAAACTACCCTTAGGGAGCAGGCCTCTTCCAGGTTTTTTTACCCCTTGATATCTCTCTCTCTCTCTCTCTGTCTCTTCTTATTTATCTCCTGGAGTTCCTTTCATGCCCTTGATGTTAAACTCCTGCACAGCAAACTTTATCCTTATTTAGCATGGTTTTGCTGGCTGCCTCCCCATTACTAGTGTCCCAACACCCTTATTTCTTTCTTTCAGTTGAAGATAGCATTTAAGCCTGAACCCAAAACTGTATCTTGGAGAATTATTCATTTACCCTGAGTATCTTCCATGTATACATGAGGCATACATGCTATTAAGCTTCTGTTTGATCGTCTCTTATTAGTCTATCAATTGAGGTCCATCCCAAACTAAGAACTCAGAAGGAAAAAGGAGAAACTTATTTTTTCCTCCCCTGCACCCACACATGGAAACTGAACCTCCTGCTCTAGATATTCAAATATGGGGAAGAAATCATCACTTGCCTCAAAGAGCTTCAAGTCTAATAGAGAAGTAACTTATAACTCAAGATTATAAAGTGAAACATTAGTCATGTAGTCAAGATATAGAGTTAACCCATAAAAAGTATCAAGAAAGCTTTGTAGGGGGGAACATCTGGTCTAATCGGGGGAAAGAAGACCTATGGCATGACAGAGCACAGTGGCTCATGCCTACAATCCTAGCCCCCTGGGAGACCGAGGCAGGTGGATTGCTTGAGCTCAGGAGTTTGAGACCAGCCTGAGCAAGAGCAAGAGCAAGACCCCATCTCTACTAAAAGTAGAAAAACTAGCCAGGCATTATGGTGAGCGCCTACTTGGAAGGCTGAGGCCAGAGGATCTCTTGAGTCCAAGAGTTTGAGGTTTCTATGAGCTATGACACCACAGCATTCTACCCAGGGTGACAGAGTAAGATTGTCTGGGAGGAAAAAAAAGACCCGTGGGGAATAGCAAGGTTGTGTGCAGAGTTAGACAAAAGAGGGAAGAGATGGAAGGGGCAGAAGGAACACACACCACAGAGAGGCCAGAGGGATCTGGACCATGGCCTGACGCTCATACAGCATTTCCCACATTTCAACCTAGAATCACATCCATTACTCCATTTGATTTTTAATGAACCCAGTGAAGTAAAACCATAGCGCCAATGCACAGAAATGTTTTTCATTTTCTTGAAATGAATCCAAGCTTAGATTATTTCTGCTCAATATAGAGCAAGAGTTGAAAATTGGTTTTGTGTGAGAAAAAGACTTTATGTATTAGCCCCAAGTGGGAATTGAGAAGAAAAATGTTCTATCCATTCAAATTGTTTCTAAATATAAATCAAATGTGACATTGGCCCCCAAGATATTATGAGCAACATTGTATCATCCTTGTTTCTAACAGAGAAATGTTATTGTTTTAAAATTCTGCCAAAATTCCCCAGGGAACAATATTTCCTTCATTTTGTGCTTTTGTTTCTTGCTCTCTGGAAGAAAGCTCCAATAACATTGTTTTACGGTCTTGTTTCCACACACACACACACACACACACACACACACACACACATACTCTCCCCTCATCCTCCAAACATTCAGCCCATATTTCAAGCCTTAGTTCAAGGTCCCCTCTTCCTCTCCATTCTGTCCTTTCCACAGAGCTCTCACTTCTCATACCCTGCATCCCAAGTTTAGCTCAACCATAATTACCCAGGGGGATCCTTTGAAACAATTTTTTTCTGGGCCCACTTGAAATTCATAATCTCTGAGGTTGAGTCTGCTTTTTGATGGTTCCCTCACGATTTTAATGTGACCCAGCATCCATAAGCTATTAACCATTAATGAATATCCCATGATTACTACTTAATTGTTGTCTGCCTGATTTATGTATGTTGACGTATGCTCTCTCTGAGTGCATCTCAACCTTCAAAGAGTGTATGAATCACCTGGACACCTTGATAACATGCAGATTCTGTGTCAATGGAGCTCTGTATTTCTAATAAGCTCCCAGGTGATACTGATTCTGCTGGTCATTGCACTACACTTTGAGCTGCCAGCTTGTATGTGTTGAACACCTTGGAGAAAAGGTCTCTGTCTGCTTTCAGGATTTTTTCCTATTTGGAATTATATGATCAATAAATACTGTTCATTTTGAGACCATTATTTAAAAGTATGTTATATTTAATATATTAATTTAATTTACTATATCCAATTGTTATATTTAATTCTATTCCTTGATAGAACTTCACAAAATGGCCTAGATCATTTCCTTTTCCCAAGACTTTCTACTCTTTCTCTCAGGGTCTCAATAATTAAAATTATGTTACCACCCGAGGTGGTTGAGCATTTTATCCGCTATTCCTGCTGAGAATTTAAGGTGGAAGGAAAATATAGAGATGCTCATACTAAAAGACAATTTTCAGACCATCTAGTAAAGCCCTCTTCAATACAGAATGTAAAAACAAGGTGCATCAGAACTATTTGGAATGCCTATTAAGGTAGATATCGGTTCTTTGTCTAAACCTCCTAAATAAGGATACTTGGGGGAAGGGTTAAGGAATGCATATTAAGTAGGCTTCCCAGGCTCACGCAAATTAGAGTAGAGTAACATTAATGAGAAAACTGAGGTCCAAAGAAGGAGTAGAAAGAGGAGGAGGAGAGTAAATTCCACCATCAATAGTTGACATTTATTTAATACATGCTATTAGGGCTTAGCAAACAATACCCCAAAGTCTGGCACCTCAGCATACTGAGTATTTTTAACTGAAAGATATTGGGAGAGCCTCGGAAGCAAGATCTTTCTGCTATTATCCTGCCAGCTTTTCTCCCATTCCCTGTTCTTCCCCCAAGGCATTTAGAAACCAGAATTTCTCTCTTCCAAGGTGGGTCATAGAAACCAGACATCCTCTCCCCTAAGTAGGACATAAAACCGAGAAAGGTTGCTGTCTAACTACCTCACCTGAAGGTAAGTCATAAGATCCTTATTCCAGAGGGACCCTGCCGTATACCTGGGGTAAGGAATGATACATAGATGGGCCACAAAGAATATGAACAACAGTCCATGCTAGCCTTTCCCCACTCCCACCAGTTTATTACCATTAGAGCATGCCCCTTTTTTACAATCATATTTCTTCCAACTACCCTCTTCTCTCATCAGACTTAGCATAAAAACACAGTTTTCCCCGGGTCTTCATTCCTGAAAGCTCCTATGTCATGTAAAACTGTGTTAAATAAACTTGTTATGCTTTTCTCTTGTTAACCTGCCTTTTGTTATAGGAGTGTCAGCCATGATTCTTGTGACGAGTGAGGAAAGGTATTACTTTTTCTTCCTTACAGGGTACTGTCCTGATCACCTTCCACACAAATTTAATTTAATTTTAATCTTCATAACAACCCTGGAAGATAGTATTATTATTTGAGGAAACTACAGAGGTTAGGGAAGTTATCCAAGGTCATAGAGTTAGTGGGGGACAGAGTTGGGTCTAGAACCCAGATCTCCTGGCAGTCTTTCCATTGATTTACCTTCTAGTTCTCTTATCCTACCACAATTATTTCATCAAAGTGTTCTTCCATCCCTTTCATGTATTCCCTGCTCCATCCCATTCTTAGAAATACTCAGAACTGAGAGCCACTAGCATTGAGAACCACCACTCCAATTCATCTCTTGCTCCATACCTCTTCTTTTACCTTTTAGCACAGCCAGCCCCAACCTGAAGTTCAGCCTACTCTCTTCCAGAGATAAAGATAATTTTGATTTGTTAGGAATAGTTGAAGGATAATGTATACCTCTCATACGAGCATAAAATGATTGCATGTCACACACTTCTATTTACCTTGCCAATTAACAGGGAACTGGAAAAGATGTTAGAACCAGTTCATAGAAGAAGGCAAAGAACCATAAATTTATACACAATAATGTTGAAAAGAGTTTGCAAAAAGTGAGCAGTAGTTATTCATCATTGGGCAATAATTAATTGCATTTCATTGGACACAGCTAATTTGTATTTCTATGGACAAGAATTATTTACATTGTCATCTGTCTTCAGTGTCATAGAATAGCCTAGTCAAAGGCAAAGGCACACAGCCCTGAAGGATAAGATAATTCCCAGAGGCTCCAGCATTCTACTGAAAGAATACTCAGTAATCTCTTTTGGCCTATAAGGACCAAGAGAGAAAACATCTCCTTCATCCTCTGAAAAGTGGCTAAAAATCAACTCACAGAAGGCAGATTAATAGTTGAAAAAAAGGCATACAAATACATTAATGTGCATGGGGGAGAGCCACAGAGTTCTTACTCCACCCCCCAATTAGAGGAAATGGGGAATATGGACAATTCTTTTGAGAGGCAGTAAGTGATTATTAGGAAGAATGAATGGACCAGGCACACACAAATTAACTCATAAATAATTCTCGTTGGAATTTGAATGAGCTTGAGAGGTAAGCATTATCTTGGGGAAAAGTCCATTCTTCCGTCTTTTCTGCAATAGGTTTCAGAGAGGAGATAAAAGGGAACTGTGTTTCTTTTGGTAAGAACTTTTCTTGGTCAGATAAGGAAATTCCAGACAGAGTCTCTCCCTGCAGTGGGAAGTGAGAGCAAAATGCCGGGTTAGAGGGACCTTGATTCTGAGGCTTATTTCTAAGGCCTTTCAATTTTCAAAAGCATTCAACATGCCCAAACTGCACATCTTAGTCCATTTACTGTTGCTATAAAGGAATACCTGTGGGTGGGTAATTTACAAAGAAAGGGGATTTATTTGGCTCATTTTTCTGCTGGCTGGAAGATTTGGCATCTGGTGAAAGCGTTAAGCTGCTTCCACTAATGTCAAAGACAAAGGGGAGCTGTGTGTGGTGTGCTGAGATCATATGCTGAGAGGGGAAGCAAAAAGAGAAAGGGAAAAAGTGCCACGCTCTTCAACAATCAGTGGAACTAAGAGAGTGAGAATTCACTCATCATTGCCATGATAGCACCAAGACATTAATGAGGGAACCATCCCTATGACCCAAAGACCTTCCACTGGAGCCCACCTCCAACAGTGATGAACAAATTTCAGCATGAGATTTGGAGAGGTCAAACAAACCAAACTGTAACAGCCCGTATAGCCTATGGCTAGGAGGAGTGAGTTATAGGAAATACCTTGGTGGAATACCTAATGGAACACCTTGGTGGAAAGGGCATAGAGAGAGATTTAGCTCTCCTAACAAGCATGAGAGCTCCAAGATGAGGGCACTGGTGCATTGGCAGTCTCTATACCTGTGGTGTTGAGAAGCACAAGATCAGCCTTATATTAGGCTGGAGGAGAAGGCAGTCAAAAAGCATTGTGCATTCTATCATGGACTCGCTTACTCTCTCTGACTCTGACTCCTCTCCTGCCTGCAGAACACCAGCACAGCGTCTCTCTGCTGAAGATTACCAAGCTTTGCTAAAGACCAAGATCTATCTGTTCTAAGAAGACTGCTTTACTCTCTCTAAGACACACTCCCACTCTCTCCAGCCAAAGTAGATAGCCCTCAGGCACCTAAGAGAAACGATTCCTGAGCAAGGTAGCTTAGTGGTCTGCACCCGGAACCTACCCAAGCCGGAGACCTGGCCAGTCCCAGGTCCTGACACAAACTGTAACATGACATATTTTGAGGACTCCTTTTCTGTATACCAATAACTCATCCCAACATTTTCTATTTTCTTCCTTATATTCTCTCACCCTCTTTCTTAAAGAGCAAAATAATCTCTAAGAATGATTATTCATGTTCACAAAATAAAATTTGATAATTAGGTTTGGCCTCATTATTTACATAGGTATACCAAGTGTTAATTGACTACACAGGCCTTCCTAAATTAGCTTGGCTGGAGGTTTACATAATGGATCTCAGATTAAAATCTTTTATTATTTGCTATCCTGAAGCTAGAAAATCAAATCCAAGACACATTCTGTACAAAATCTCACTTTCATTATCCATAAATTCTCCTCAGGGTCCCGAAAATATACCAAGATTCCTGGTCTCCCAAGAAGTAATGTTCCTGACTTCATGCAAGGCTAGACCCTCTAGGTACCACCCAAGTTTTCCCGGTAGGAATTTGAGGTCATTAGCTCCAGAAGCAAAGCCAATTTGAGTCCATAAAAGTGTCTGGCCATACCTGATTCAACAATTATAATTCTCAAATATGACACTCTCCAGGCAAGACCTTACTTGTACAACTTTTTCTTGCAATCATATTGTAGCTAAAAAGAGGGCAGATTTTTTTTTTAGGGTAGATTCTTAATTAAACTGTGCAAATAACCATGTTGCCATGAAAAGTAAGGAAATAGAGTCTTGAAATTCAAAGGGTGAAGGAAGGAAATGTGTCAGGGAGAATCAGATATCATTTTAAATGTCATAGGTTATAAAAATATCCATCATCGGGCGCCACCTGTGGCTCAAAGGAGTAGGGCGCCAGCCCTATATATATATATCTCCATCATCTGATGAAAGGGTAAGTGGAATGTGCCAAATCCATACAATGAAACATTATTCAGCGACCAAAAGGAATGAAGTAATGATACATCACCAGGATGCAAGAACCTTGAAAACTATGCTAAGTGAAGGAAGCCAGTCACAAAAGACCGTCTACTACGCTATTCCATTTGTATGACATGTCCAGAATAGGCAGTTCTATTATGGGACAAGGGCTGGGAGCGAAGGGGGGAATCACTGCCGATGACTATAGAGTTTCTTTTCAGCGTGACAACGATGTTCTAACTGTGATGACAGTGTGGTGGTGGTGATACTCACTATGGGACTATACTAAAAGCCATTGAGTTGTACACTTTAATTGGGTGGATTGTATGGGATGTAAATGGTATCTCAGTAAAAATTGTTTAGAGTGTTGTGGGTTACAGATAACTTAGGTAGAAAGAGAAAGGTTCTTCAAGGTCTAAGTGATGCTATCACAAGCCTGTACTTAAGGTTTTTTTTCCAAAGTGTTAATAATTTGAATTAGCTGTTCTAGTCTCATAGCACTCTGAAATTGTCCTTCTTTTATTGAAGACACTAACACAATCTATAATAATCTCTTATACCAGAGAATTAGGGTAAAACAAAAACTATCTGTACAGCAGTGAGACTTTCATTGGAAATTAACTTTTACTGAAAATTTTCATATGTGAAAGGTCTAATCAGAGTTCATAGCAAGAATAATGCAACTGACAAGTAAATTAGATTGTTTCTGGGACATGAAAAGCAAAGATGATAAGATGACAAAGAGATTCTAAAAATGTACACAAAATGTCTTTGTAAACATTGATTATGCCTATTCTCAACAGAGTTAGTGAATGTTACATACGATGTATAAAAATGGAAGAACAGCCGGGCACGGTGGCTCACGCCTATAATCCTAGCACTCTGGGAGGCCAAGGTGGGTGGATTGCCTGAGCTCCCGGGTTCGAAACCAGCCCGAGCAAGAGCGAGACCCTATCTCTAAAAATAGCTGGGCATCGTGGGGTCATCCTATAGTCCCAGCTACTTGGGAGGCTGAGGCAAGAGAATAGCTTAGGCCCAGGAGTTTGAGGTTGCTGTGAGCTATGACACCATAGCACTCTACCCAGGGCGATGGCTCAAAACTCTGTCTTGGGAAAAAAAAAAAAGAGAGAGAGAATGAAGTCCTCTCATTTGGAGCCACATGGATAGAAATGGAGTTCATTGTGTTAAGTGAAATAAGCCAGGCAGAAAAAGACAAATACCATATGTTATCACTCACACGTGGGAGTTTAAATAGTTGATCTCATGGAGATAGACAGTGTGGAGGTAGATACCAGAAAGTGAGAAGGATGTATGGTTGAGAGATGAAGATAGATTGGTTAATGGGTACAAAGATACAGTTATTAATAGAAGGAATAAGACCTAGTGTTCCATACCATAGCTGGGTGACTATTATTATCAACAACATGTTGCATATTTCTTTTTTCTTTTTTTGAGACAGAGTCTCACTATGTCGCCCTTGGTAGGGTACCGTGGCATCACAGCTCACAGCAACCTCCAACTCTTTGGTTTAAATGATTCTCTTGCCTTAGCCTCCCAAGTAGCTGCCCACCACAATGCCCCGCTATTTTTTTGTTGTAGTTGTCATTATTGTTTAGCTGGCCTGGGCCGGGTTTGAACACTCCACCCTTGGTGTATATGGCTGGCGTTGTAATCACAGTGCTACGGGTGCCAAGCCCATATTGATGCCATGACACTCTACCCAGGACAACAAAGTGAGACTGTCTCAAAAAAATAAAAAGTAAATAAAAAATAAAAATGGAAGAACACAAATATGAATGAACATAATTTTTAAAAGGGAAAAAGTCTTGAGATAGGTAATAATTCTGAAACATAATAGACCAAGAATTATCCAAGCTTATACTAAGAATACACTGAGAATGTTGAGTTAAAGAAATTCAGTAAGTCCAGAATAATTTCTTGATATCTGTATCTTTATCAAACTCTGTGGGGAAATCTGATGTGCACGTCCAATTAAAACCCACTGGTCTAAAAGTTGTTACATTGAAATTCAAGAATTAAGGCTGTGGCCTAGTTAACATTTTAAGTAACCTAAATTATAACCAATAACAATATACACTGTTGTTACCTACATACTATCAGGCAAAACATCATTAGGGCTCTGAGAAATATATGATATATCATAAACAGTGAAGGCAGTGATGAATCTCTAGGAACATCCCATAAAACATGCACTAAAATATTTGTATGAATGACATTTACCTTACCAATCTAAGGAAGGCTGAGTATCTCTTCGTATTTGACTACACTCCCCCTACAACTCATTAATACTAACCTCCTAAATAAACCTAATTATTTCTAGCATCTCTCTTTTTGTAAGGTAAGAGAACAAATCTTTGCTATTCTCCAGGAGCCATTTAAGAAATCACAAGGGTAGTTTTAGGTGCAAAAGATATTTGGGAAGATTTACTTAGCTTTTTCTATATTTAGAATGTGATTTGGGGGAAGGCAAACATCAAAGAACTTGTCAGTGGAAACATGGTTGAGATAGCATTGTGGAGGCCTGAGAAACATTTGGCTGTATATTTAATCAAAGTGTCAAACATTTTACAATGAACAAGAAGGTAACATGATTGTAAAGAATATTGGCTCTTTTATAAGTTAGGAATGAGAACCCTTTGTTCTTTTTTTCTTCTTACATAGTTAAGAATATAATAAAGTCAACATAAAGCACAGGAGACTACTATTCTGGCTAGACACAAAATTTCTGCTATCTAGAAAGGAAAAAACCCTCCCTATTGTAGGCAAAGGCAATAAGCAGTAAACCAAGAAAATAAGGCCATCAAAATTGAGTACCCACATTGTGAAGATTTTAATGCATTTCATAATTTCTTTTCAAACTCAGGTATTAAAATATAAACCAGGGCAAATTAGTCTGAAAAAAACTGACCCTTTAAGACAGATTTTAGGGCCTCTAAAAGGTCGGCACTAATTTCACTATAATATTAAAATGTCATTCACAGGCAACCTGTTCGTCATTGCTACCTTTATTTATTTATTTATTGCAGTTTTTGCCCGGGGCTGGGTTTGAACCCGCCACCTTCGGCATACGGGGTCAGCGCCCTACTCCTTTGAGCCACAGGTGCCACCCATTTCTATCTTTAAGTGAATCAATGAATAAGCATTTTCAGATTGCCTCAGTTTTCATTTTGAATGCAGTAAGCCTTGGTAATTAATCCACATATACAAAAGTTCTTTGGAGTTCTTTAATAAATCAAAAAAGAAAAAAAAAATCTTGATACCACTGCAATAAAGTACTCTTCTGCCTTGAGAAGCAAAGGCACATTTATAGTTGTGTTTTTCTGTCGCTTTGCTATTTCTCCTAGAATAGTCTCAGCCACTTGTTAATCGTAACTTTTAACAAAAGTGACTGTTTTCTGCTTCCTAAGAAAATTGAGAAGGAATGGATAGCTGAGAACTTTTGGTCCTGTACAAGTGGTTTAGCAGGCCGGCACAGCTCATAATACAACTTTCTGTTGCCACACAACTCCTTTTTGTCACCTTCCAAAGTGGCCAAAGTGAGCACATTTATTGACATGGCCAAAACACACAGCCTGTCTGTGGCATATAAAAAGTATAAAACTTCATAAACATAAAATTATGCTTGGCAATTACATGACCCACATACCCAATGGCAATTCATTAATGAAGTCAGTTTACCATCATCCCACCAATTTAATTGTACACATCTTTTTGAGATAGGAGCTTGCTATTGTTGCCAACTCTGATCTTGAACTCCTGGGCTCAAGTGATGCGCCTGCCTCAGCCTCCCCAGTAGCTGAGATTACAGGTACATGCCATTGCACCCAGCTCTATCATCCCCTAATTTTAAGTTATTTTAAGCTCTTGGAAATTATCTTTAAGTTGGCATATTGCAAAAATTATTGTTGCTAGCATCAAAAGTTTTTTAGACTATCACTAATTGGCCTTTGGCTAAGAACAAATCTACAACGATAATTCAATGTAATTAACAGAGACTTACAGTTTTCATAATCTTAAATATTAAGTACGAGTCATGTTGGCTTATTTGATCTGTATACATTTAGACAAAGCATATGCAAGTAGAATAAAAATGCACTTACCATTGATAAGTCAAAGAAAGCAGCTGTTTTTACTAAACCAAAATTAGTCAATTAGGCTTATTTGCCAAAATTACATGAACTTGGATTCTTAAAACATTTTTCAGTTTTCTAAAAGCTTTTTAGCACATTGAAATTATTGTTATAGAAATGTCTTCATCTTCTGAAATTTAGGGAATATTCAATTTCTACACATATGTTCATATCTATAAACAATATAGATTAAGAGCTCAAGGAGCTGAGCACAGAGGTCCCTTAATTTTAGATGTTTTAGAATCGAATTGATTAATATCTTCCAGAGTTAGAAAAATACTGTGCACTCAAATGAAAAGAGGTGAAGACCTTTCTGAATTCCAGACACGTAGACACACAGATATACAGTCAGCTTATAGCTTCAATTCTAAAATTGTAGCCACGGGTCAAAGGTAAACAGAAACAAAAAGTAATCAGAAACAAAAAAACTCACTGGTCTAGATATCAAAAAGCTGTTCCCTATGGGCATGAAATTCTCAATTGATTAGATTTCAAAGCAGACAAATGGATAAACAAAAAGCTAACAGTCCAGATTCTCTGATACCTTTTGTCAGCATAGAATAGATCTGTACCATCTGTTAATCCATTTACAGAGATCGCCAAAGGGTGAGATCACACAACAAAATTCTGAACAACTGCAGCATGGCACGGTGTTTAAGGACATGGGCTCTGAATCCAGGCTGCCTTGGATAGAATTCCAAGTTCACCACTTACCAGCCACGTAACCTTGGGCAAGTCACATTTCTTTGTTTCATAAAACGGAACACGAATAGTACCTACGACCTGTTGGGTTGTTGGGAGTGCTACTATAATATTAAGAATAGTGACTGGCACATCTTTAGCCCTATTCTTACGTTGAATTCTTATTATTAGACACTAATCTTCAAATATAAAGCCCTAGCTTATAAACTGATGCCTTCAAATGAAGTGGGGCTCTCCATGATAACTCAGAAAATGCCTCCATTACTTTTTAAGCCTCTTCCCATCTCAATTCCCTGAACAGGTAATCCAAGGCCCCATACATGACTTTTCCCATCCTCCCTCTTAATAGCTGTCACTTCCTCCTTCTCCTTCATTGACAAAACCAAGAGCAGCAAGTGGAAATGTAGATTTTCATGCAACAAACTGCCCACTCCAACACCACTCTCATTCTCTTTCCTACCATGTCCAAAGAAATGAGCCTCCTTTTCTTATAGAAGGACAATTCCATATTTACATGCTCAATCCTTCGTACTTCCATTACCTCAAAGATTATTGCCCAAATTGGGGTCTTTCTCTGTTTCTGTGAATAGCTTCCTCCATATAATCCTTTTTTTTTTTAAATAAGAAAATGTGTTAAAATTACTCCAGCCTATAAGAAACAAAAACTTCCCAATGTCTTTCCTTCCTTTAAGAGCTGTACTGCTTGAAAAAATGTTGTCGTGTGCTCCTCATCTTCACTTTAAAATCCCCCCTTAAAAAATCAGTCAATCAATCAATCAATCAAATGACTCCTTTACTTCTCAGCCAACTTCTGTTTTATGTCCATCTGTACCGAGTAAATGAAATGAGCTCATTGAAACCACTGATGGCCTTAGCAATACCACATCCCAAAGGCATGTCTATCATCAGCTTACTTGTCTTTGTAATGGTGTTTGACACTAACCCCAAGTGCATAAGGAGGAAATTCTATTCACTCACCATCTCCTCTCAGGGTTCTTGGGCATTCTTAATCCTTTATGCTCTTGTGTAAACTTAGAGTTTGGCAAGTTCCTAGGAAAAAAAGTTGATAATTTATTGACATTGCCTTGAATCTCTATATCACTTTGAGAAGAAATTTCATTATTATAATATTGATTCTTCCACTACTTAAACGATATTTCTACCCATTTCTTTAAACCTTTTTCAATGTCTCTATAAATGTTTTAGATGTTTGTTCCTATGGAGTCTTTGAACATCTCTGATTAGATTTATTCCTCGGTACCTGATGTTTTTTATCCTATTATAAATGATATCACTGTAAAAACATTTTCTTTTCTAAAAATTTGTTGCTGGTGCATATAAATTCAACTTATTTTGTATGCTGATTCTGTATATAGAAATATTGCTGAATTCACGTATAAATTCTAATAATTTATATTGCAGGGTTTTTTGATTATCTATGCACACAATTATAACATTTGCAATTGATTGCATCATTATCAAACAGTTTTGTTTCTCTCTTTTGAATCTTCATGCCATTTGTTTCTTTATTTTGTCTCATGGCAATGTACAATCTTGAGCAGAAATGATGATAGCTGGCACACTGGCCTTTTGTGCCCACTCACAGTGAAAAAGCTTTAATGCTTCACCATTAAGTACTGCTCGCTCTTTTTGAGACTCAGAAAACAGAACCCCAAAATGCAAAAGCTTTTCCCTGACTTTCTCTTGTCCTCCTACTTCTCAGTCCCATTCTCCCATGAAGCTAACCATGAAAACTAGAATCTATCTTCCACAAGGTTGGTCATAAAAACCAGAACTCCTTTTCTTGAAAGCCAGCCATAAAATCTAAAATTATTCTATGTAAAACATAGCCATAAATAAATCATCTGATCTACCTTGTTTGACTGTAACTCATAACATGACAGGTCAACCAGGTTCATTGCCCACTGCTCAAGAGGAAGCCAACACACCGAGACAGCAAGAGTTACAGCAGAGAAAGAGTTTAATATCACAGGTACCATGCAAGGATTATGTGAGGAATTTCTCAAATAGGTCTCCCCAAGAATATGAGAGAGAGGGTTTTTAAAGATAATTTGGCAGGCAAAAGGCTAGAGAATTCAATCTGCTGACTGATGAGGGATGAACTCATAGGGTTAGGAAGCAAAGATCATCTTCTCAGTTGGGAGATTTCCTGGGGGGGGGGGGTGTCTCAAGGCTGTTGGATCCATTCCTACACCTATCCTCGGATCTAGTTGGCATTGGTGAGTTCCTCTAGAAGGCAGAGTCTAAAAAATACTTGAAAGACCAGCCTTAGGCTTTATAATAGCAGTGTTATCTGGAGAAGCACAAGTCTTGGGTTTTACAATAGTGATGTCATTTATAGATGCATAAGTCCTTAGCTTTACAATGGAAATGTTATCCATATAAGTAGTGGGGGAAGTCATGAATTGTGATCAGAGAAGATAGTTTAGCAGTAACCAGTTGTAGCAGCAAGGAAGTTAGAGGAACAATGGCTGGTTAACATCTGCCTGTGGCTCAAGTGACTAAGGCACCAGCCACATACACCTAAGGTGGCGGGTTTGAATCCAGCCCAGCCCACCAAACAACAATAACGGCTACAACCAAAAAAATAGCCGGGCATTGTGGCAGGTGCCTGTGGTCCCAGCTACTTGGGAGGCTGAGGCAGGAGACTCGCTTGAGCCCAGGAGTTGGAGCTTGCTGTGAGCTTTGATGCCACGGCACTCTACCCAGGGGGACAGCTTGGGGCTCTGTCTCAAAAAAAAAAATCAGACTTTGATTACTACTTATACCTTATGGCTCTATGTTATTTTAATATAGATGATAGACAGTTTCACCAAGACCTCCATTTCAGAGAGGGTCCCACCCCAAACCCAGAAGGAAGGAATAAATGAATGCTCTGAGAGACCAAAAAGAATTTAGACACGTAGGCCTTGCTGAGTTTCCCCACTCAGTCTGTTACCATTAGATCATACACTTTTTTTTTTCAGTCATATTTCTATATGGCTTGGAAGTATCCTCCAATGACCATTCAGACTGTATTGCTAGGCTAGCTAAAGGGAAACCATTTTGCTTCTAGTATGCTGTTAGCTTTTTCTCTCTTAAATGTTTAGAATTAACCTGGTTCTTGCTTACACATGAGGGGCACAAGATTAGAAAATGAGATGCCTTAGCTGATCTGAGCCAACCAAATTTAAAGGACCTCCACCTAAGAAAAACTATACAGAACATTACTAAGAGCTGTCCACTGTGTGCTAAGAATAACCCTAAGACTGAACATTATTCACTTAACTAAGGAATATGATATAAGGGAATAGGCCCTTATGAAGTGTGGCAAGTGGACTTTACTCAAATGCCTAAGCCTGCTGTAAATTATAAGTTTCTACATGTATTTGTAAACATCTTTTCTGCATAGATGAAGGATTACCCTGCTAAGTCTGAAAGGAACATGGACGTCACAAAGGCTTCGTTAAAAGAGGTCATTCCCCTATTTGGACTGCCACAATCCATTCAGAGTGACAACGGCCCTTGCTTTGTGTCCAAAGTTAGTCAGGAGGTAAGGAAGGCCCTATAGATCAAATGCAAGTTACACTCACCTTGGACACCATAATCTACAGCTATAACAGAAAAATATGAATCATGTGTTAAAAAGACTAGCCTAACTCTGCCAAGAGAATGGGATAGGGATAGGGAATTACCTATCGTGCTGCTCAGAATCAGTGCTGCACCCTGAACTGAGCTCAAGTTGAGCCCCTATGAAATAATCCTTGGGACACCTTTCCAGGTCCCCCTTAGAAATATTGCTGCCCCACATGAAACTAATGAAATAAAGATAAAACAATATATACAACAGATGGGCAGATTTTAACACTACCTAACAGTTTGCTTCCTCTACGTTGGTGTTTCCAATGGGTACACCTTTTCACCCCTTCCATACAGGAAATAAGGTTCTGTTAACAGCAAGGAAAAAATAGGATCCAGAACAACAAATTATGGGAAAAAGGAAAGGGCCTTTTGCCTGAGCTAGAGCAAGACCTCATCTCTAAAAACTAACCAGGCATTGTAGTGGGCATCTGTAGTCCCAGCTACTCAGGAGGCTGAGGCATGTGACTCACTTGAGCCCAAGAGTCTGAGGTTGCTGTGAGCTATGACGCCATGGTGCTCTACCAGGGGCAACAAAGTGAGAATCTGTCTCAAAAAAAAGATAACAAACACCATTCTTGAGTAAAGTAGGCACCACCAAAACCTGACAACACCTGGAGCTGCCAGCCCATACAGAACCTGAAGTACTCCTTTAAATGAGACCATAACAAAAAAAAAAAGGTTTCTTTTTTCTCCTTTTTGTACACATACGCCTTGTTACTAAGGTCTGACAATACAAGCCCTGATTAGAATTTCCCATTCAATTGCTTTATCTGCTGACTTGTCCTCATATCTAACATCCTAAGCCTCGTTCAATTCATGAACATAATGATCTGCTGGTATTTCTAGTATATAACACCTAGGGACTCCCAAGCCTCTAAATCCATGCTATCCCAACATTTGTGGTTACTTATAAGTCAGACTCATATATCTTCTAGAACAACCCAACCCCCTCTCTTTTTTTTTTTAATGTGAAACTTCCACTGAGGAGCAAATGGATAAGCCAACCCTCAAATTTATACAAAGCCTTTGACCCCCAAACATGAGGCCATTAGAGGTGTGTAAAAATACCCAACATGCAACAGACCCCTGTTTTAATATTACCCAATTACCCAAATATGACACACAGAGTGTGTGTGCATACCCACGCTACATTTTTATATGAGCATAGGATGGCAAAGAATGGGCATCACCATGTCTATGTAATGAAACTCACAACAGAAAACCAATGTATGCAAATCAATAGCATTTCTATATACCATTAACAGTCAAGGTGAGGATCAAGTCAAAGACTCAATACCATTCACAATAGCTACCAGGAAAATCAAAAACTTAGGAATACACTTAACCAAGGAAGTGAAAGTTCTCTACAAGGTGAACTACAAAACCCTGAGGAAAGAAATTGCAGAGGACATAAACATTTCATGTTCATGGATCAGAAGAATCAACGTTGTTAAAAATGTCCATACCATCCAAAACGATTTACAGATTTAATGCAATCCCCATCAGAATAGCAACAGCATATCTCACAGATTTAGAGAAATTAATCTTACCCTTAGTTTGAAACCAGAAACAAGCCTGAATACACAAAGCAATCCTAAGCAAAAGCAACAAAGCTAGAGGCATCACATCACTAGACTTCAAACTGCAAGGCTATAATAACCAAAACAGCACAGCGCTGGTACAAAAATAGAGACACAGACCAATGGAACTAAACAGAGAACCTGGATAAAACCATCTACCTACAGCCAACTGATCTTTAACAAAGCAGACAACAATATACACCGAGGAAAAGAAGCTATATTCAATAAATGGTGCCTGGAGAATGGAAAAGCTATTACAGAAGAATGAAACAGGGCCCCTGTTTCTCATCTCATCATTAAAGATGGATAAAGACTTAAATATAAGGCATGAAACCATAAGAACTCTAGGAGAAACTGTAGGCAGAACTCTTCCTGATATTGGCCTAGGCAAAGAATTTATGACTAAGATTCCAATGACAATTACATAAACAACAAAAATAAATTAATGGGACTTGATTAAATTAAAAAGAGCTCTGCACAGCTAAGGAAATAATCAACAGAGCAAACAGGCAACCTACTGAATGGGAGAAAATATTCGTAATCCTCACTTCCAATGAAGGGCTAATATCCAGAATCTACAAAGAACTCAATACATCATCAAGAAAACAAACAACCCCATTAAAAAGTGGTCAAAGCACACCTATGGTACATCTTACAAGGCTACATGTGAAATTTACTAAGTGTAGAATATAAATATCTTAATACAATAACTAAGAAAATGCCATGAAGGCTATGTTAACCAGTTTGATGAAAATATTTCAAATTGTATATAAAACCAGCACACTGTACCCCATGACTGCATTAATGTACACAGCTATGATTTAATTTTTAAAAAGTGGTCAAAGGACATAAATAGAAGCATTTCAAAAGAAGATAGACAAATGATCAATAAACATATGAAAAATGCTCAACATTACTAACCACTGGGGAAATAAAAATTAAAACCACAGTGATATATCACCTTACTCCAGTTAGAATGGCTTTTACTAAAAAGTCTAAAAACAAAAGATGCTGGCGTGAATGCAGAGAGAAAGAAATACTTGTACACTGTTGGTGGGACTGCAAATTAGTATAACCCCTATGGAAAACAGTATGGCTATCTTTAGTTCTTAAGTTCTCGAAAAACTAAAAGTAGACCTACAATTTGATCCAGAAATCCCACTACTGGGTATCTACCCAAACGAAAAGAAGACTTCATTAAAAAGACACTTTCACTCAAATGTTTATTGCAGCATAAGTCACAATTGCAAAGTTGTGGGATCAACCTAAGTGTCCATTGATTCATGAGAAGATTGACAAAATCTATCTACGGAATAGTATTCCATAGATTAACCATGGAATACTATTCATCCATGAAAAAGGATGAAGTAATGCCTTTTGCAACTTGGACAGAACTGGAGACTATTATCCTAAGTAAAACCTCTTTTTTCTAATTTTTTTATTAAATCATAAACACATAGATCATGTGTACATTAATGCATTTATGGGGTACAATGTGCTGATTTCATATAGAATTAGGAACTCTTACATCACACTGGTTAATATACACCTCATCTCATTTACTTAATTATTGTATTAAGGCATTTATAACCTATACTAATAGATCTGACATGTACCCTTGCACTATGCCCCATAGGTAAAATATTTTGAGAATGGAAAAACAAACATCACACATACTCTCCAATAAGCTGGAACTAATCAATGGGCATACAAACGCACAGAGGGAAGTTAAAGTAATTGGAAATCGAGGAGGGGGGAGAAGGGAGGGGCAAAACCTCACCAAATTGGTACAGTGAACACTATTTGGGTGATAGGCACATTGATATCCCTGATGTAAGCCACATAACAAAAACATTTGTACACCCTTAATATTTGGGAATAAAATCAAACAAAAAAACCCCCAAACCTTACAATGGAATTTGTCTCATGGGAAATTCAGTAGTCCCTTTGTTCACAAAGACACTGAAACCAAACATTGGACAAACTTCCCTAAATTATTCACTAGAACTACGTGAGACTTGCCAAGAGGCATCACAGATGGAGACAAAATCTTTTTCGGTTATTCCTTGCTCCCCTGGTGGGATGGAGCAGCACATCAGTGGGTATTGAAAAATCTTTCAAAGACCATAGTCATAATAGCTAATGAAACTGCCAATTCTTTAATTCTCAAAATTGACTAGATTCACTAGTCAGGGTAGTTTTGGATAATAGAGTAGCTGTAAATTCTATGCTTGCCGAACAAGGAAGAGTTTGTATGATAATTAACTCCTCTTGCTGCACTTATACAAATCCTCACAAATTGAAACTAGTATAGAAAAAAATAAGACAGTGAGCCACATGGTTGCAACACACCTTAGATCGACATACTTCTATATTTCAGGCAGCAGGAGACTTGTCTTCTAGCCTATTTTCATAAATTCCAGATGGCCTATGATCTCTTCTCACCAGCATTGTAAAACTGGGTTTACGCACTTTCCTAATTATCACTGGATGCTATTTGATTTTTAAAGTAATTACTTGCTGTATTTGAAATGGGTGCAGACAATTAAGTCACGCTGTTGATAAACAACTACCTTCAATTCTCCCACCTTTAGACAAAAAGAAGCAAAAGCTAATTATTCTATCATGTCAACCTATTGCATTTTAAATGTGCCAATCACTGCCACTCCCTCTCAACAGAAAGTAACCAGAATGGAGCCATGGCCCATTTTCCATAGAAATGAAATAGTGGGCTCGGCGCCTGTGGCTCAATCAGCTAAGGTGCCAGCCACATACACCTAAGGTGGCGGGTTCGAATCCCCAGCCCGGGCCCACCAAACAACAATGATGGCTGTAACCAAAAAATGGCCGGGCGTTGTGGCAGGCACCTGTGGTCCCAGCTACTTGGGAGGCGGAGGCAGGAGACTTGCTTGAGCCCAGGAGTTGGAGGTTGCTATAAGCTGTGATGCCATGGCATTCTACCCAGGGGGATAGCTTGAGTCTCCGTCTCAAAAAAAAAGAAATGAAATAGTGACTGACAAGTAGGGACTTGTAAGCTCACCCTAAGGGCCATCCCAGAACAGGCCAACCACAGACCACTGATGACAAGATCCACCAGATGACCTATTGTTTGCTGATAACCATTGAACAAGTTATAATGATTTGCACAAAGCTTACTGTCTGCCACCAATCCCCTTTACACCTTCCCTTTATAAGTTGTTCAGTAAGCAAAGAAAAATGAGATGGTCTTCAAGAAGATGGTCTCCTGCCATCTTGTCAAGCTCCTGGCACTTGAATGAACCACCTTTCCTTTGCCAACATTTACCTCTCATGTTTGGTCCTCAGGTAGTGGGCGGCCAAATCTGTATTCAGTAACAAGTTGTCTATGCTTTATTGAACCTAAGTATACAACTGGCCAATTTCCTTTGTAGTTTTGAGTCCTCATACTGAAAGTGTCTGTGTGTACAGGTTAAATAAATTTGTGTGCCTTTTCTCCTATTAATCTGCCCGATGTCAGTGATTTTTTAGTGAAACTTTAGCAGATCAAAGGCCTTGGTCACGAAGATATTTTCCTCCTTTATTCCCTGGATAATCTTTATTCATCCCTTAAACACCTTTTTAAATGTCTCCTCATTTGGAAATATTTCCTTGATTCATTTAGTATGTGTTATACTCCCCTTCTCTGTCTGTGCATTCCCTCAGCACAATATTGTATTCATACTGTATTCTAAGTGATAGTTTATCTGACTCTTCCTATAGCCAAAGAACTCCTTGTAACTAACAAAATACTCGTAGCACATGGGAGGAAATCAGTAAGTAGCTGTTGACTGCATGACTAAAGTGGTATATTGTGGGTTCCTTTTTTTCTGAATGAGGTTTTTAAAAAGAATTTTCCATTCTCGTAGCCAACATTTTCATTACGGGAACAGATTTATGAAACAGAATGAATGCAATTCATTATAAAACATTATACACCAAGGAGAAAATCTAATATGATCCAATTGCATCTGGTTCCCTTCCCTTCGGTGCCCCGCCCGCTGGGAAGATTTATACATTTTCACTGTAGTGAACGTCAGAGAGATCATAAGGCTTCTGTTGACCGAAATACAGCTGAAGATTGCATGACTCACATCCAAACAGAAGTTTTGTGCCATGACTTTCTTTTTGCTTTGTCCAATGGAAGTGTTTTCATGACCGGATCTAATGACCAATGGTAGGTGTCAAGGAAAAACTTCCCCTTCACCCTCAGAAGTTTAGCTGGAAAGTCAACTGACCCAAGGCATATTAATAGGTGAAATAAGGTGCAAATTTATTTACATGTATGAGGAAAACCGCAAAATAATTACCCAGCTCCCCAATGGGGTTCCGAAGCTTATACATGTACATCATCTCGAAGTTACAGAAAGAATAGGGCCTAGAGGTGTCAGACTTCCAGCTAATCTTTTTTAAGGACAAGGGAAGCCATCAGAGAAAGCCCCACTGCATCAGTGCAGATTTTCTCTACAGATGCAAATTTGCTCCACAAAGACCACCTTGAAGGGCTACACCTATTTGCAGACCTTCTGAATAGCCATCTCAAAATATGGCAAAGAAGGTAAAAGAGGAAATATTTTTATTTCCTTCACTACCATAAGTCTGGGTTGCAGAATGAAGGCATAGCCATGTTAATGGGAAGAAACCCAAACTCTGTGAAACAGTTTAAAGAGATTTATTCAGACCTGAAAGTGTATGAGTGCTCAGAGCACACGGCTCAAGAGGCCCTTAGAAATTCATGTGCCCATGGTTGCTGGGTTATAGTTTTGTTTTATACTTTCATGGAGACAGGAATCACACATGAGACACTAAGTCAATACAAGGAGGGGAAACATTGCTATACGCCCCAAAGGTGGAACATCTCAAAGCAGGGGGCTTGCAGGTTATAGGTGAGTTTAAAGATTTCTTTGATTAGTAACTGGTTAAAGAAATGAAGCTTTGTCTAAAGCAGTGATTCTCAACCTGTGGGTCATGACCCATAGGAATTGTATTAAAGGGCTGCAGCACTAGGAAGGTTGAGAACCACTGGTCTAAAGGCTTGGAATGTTTTAGCTTAAGAATGTCTGTTAATCAGAGACAAACAAGTGGGTATTTACTGAAATTCAAGTGATTGGCTGAGTAAATTGATGGTCTGCATGCATAGCTTAAGCTTTGGTTTGCTTTGACTTAGGCCTATTAGTGAGTTACAAAGGCTGTCTCCTCATGTCCCACCTCCCTTCTCACAGCCAGAAACTCAGCTTTAGGGTATTTTTTTTTGGGGGGGGGGCTTGTCCAAGAAGAGGATCCATTCAATCGGCTAGGGCTGCAGTCCCCAACCTTTGGGCTACAGACCAGTATGAAACTGGCAGGAACTGGGCCACAGCAGGAGGTGAGTGAAGCTTCGTCTGTATTTACAGCTGCTCCCCATCGCTTGCAGCACTGCCTGAACTCGGCCTCCTGTCAGATCAGTGGAGGCATTAGATTCTCATAGGAGCGTGAATCCTTCTGCAAACCATGCATGCAAGGAATCTAGATCACACACTCTTAAAATCTAATGTCTGATGGTCTGAAGTGGAGCTGAGGCGGGGACACTAGCTCTGAGGCGTGGCTACAAATGCAGATTATCCTTAACAGAGAGGTTTGACTGCACAGAGACCATAATAAATCAATTGCTTCTAGACTCATATCAAAATAGTTCCCTTCTCATCCATGGAAAAATTTTCTTCCAGGGCGATGCCTGTGGCTCAAAGGTGTAGGGCACCGGCCCCATATGCTGGAGGTGGTGGGTTCAAACCCAGCCCCTTCCAAAAACTGCGAAAAAAATTTTTTCTTCCATGAAATTGGTCCCTGGTACCAAAAAATATTTGGGACCACAAAGCTAGGGGGTTAAGATTTTATTTTCCTTCACATCCAACAGTAGCATACAAAAGTCTTGTACTATGCGTAAGAACTAATGTTTACTGATGTAAGCCACTGAGGCTTGGGGTTCACTTCCTACACAGCATGACAATAATCTAATCGGACTACTATAGTAACACGCTTGAAAGTCAGCTTCTCGGCACGTATGTAGTACATTGTTATAGTTAACATTATCATTTCTTAAATTAACACATGCTCTTAAATATTATGTAATAATACTCTTGTCTATTTCATTAATCAAAGAAATGAATCCTCCTGAGCCTTTCAAAAATGTGTGTGTGAGGCAGACATTGCTAGTTGCCTACCCAGTATGTGCATGCTCACATTTGTTCTTAGAAATAGAACCCCAATGTTCTTGAAAAGGATGATATACTCTCCCAGTTTTAAGGACTCCATTTCTGTAAAGGGTGGCTATGAAACTCCATTCTGCCTAGTAAGAGATTTTTAAAAAACAGAATGCTGTCAAGTAGGGATTCTGGGAAAGAATTTCTGACAAAAAAAAATTATGCTGGATTGCATCATATGCCCTTTGCTCTCCCTTATTATTCTTGTATATGATGGCTGGAGGTTGAGCAACCCCTTTGTGTCCATGAGGATAATAGCCAAATGTTACAGATGGAGAGCAGGAAGGTAGACGTTTTGATATTCGATGACTGACTTTAAAGCGATATCAGTCTCGAACTGGTTACCTCTGGACATCTTACTAGAAAAAAAAAAACATACATGAATGCCTCCTATGTCTAAACCACTCTGTTAGAGGTTGCTGTTAGATACCAGGCAAAAATAAATAAATTAAATTAATTGATAAAATAGATATGCTTAAGTCAGGGTTTCTCAAAATCAGTACTGTTGACCTTTCAGGCCAATTAATTCTTTGTTGAGAGGATGTTGTCTGTGGTTGTAGAATGTTGGGCAACACCCTTGGCCTCTGCCTACTAGATTCCAATAGCAACTCCCCATTTCATTCCCCAGGCAACAAAAAATGTCTCTAGACATTGTCCAATGTCCCCTGGGGGCATTATTCTAAGCCCATCTAGCACCATAGCTTTAAATATCATTATATGACAATAAACACCGAATTTTTTACTCAAGGCCTGTTTTCTTCTCTGAGCTCCTAGGGAGATAAGTATAAACAGAGGAGAAAAGAAGACCCAGGACTCAGCTTCAAACTTGGGTGACTCACAACACTTTACTTCAGTGTGCTAGGCACTTAGAGAAAACTGCATGATGAATACATAATATCCTGCCACTGGCAAGAGTGCTTTCTGTTCATTTGAAGACATTTCTTGAAAATTGCAGTGCGTATGCCTAAGGAGTTTATAGAGATTTTGTGTCTGGGGAAGGTGATGTTTTTGAATGGAGGAGAGGGAGAAGTCTTTCTCAGACCCCTTCAAATAGCACCACTGATTGTAAGATTGGTGCTGCTTCGAGGTAGCATCTCCTACGGAGATTTAGGCACTCTGTCAAAAGGGTTGGAAGCACCACACTAGCTACCTCCACATCAACTGTGAATTTCTATCATCCCAGCTTTCCAAATTTACCTTGATCTTGGAGAAGCTCTTACTCATCTTTACTGAGTGCCTATTTCCAAAGTCAATCGACAGTAATATTTTTATTAGTACTGTTGCTATGACTATTTTCATTATAAAGATAATGCATATCTATTATAAAAAATTCAAATAGCACAGAGATTTAAAGTAAGAAATAAAAGGCCCCCTTCTCTGGCAAGCCTAGTTCTCAGAGGTACCTTCTGTCAATAGGGGGTTACGGGGGATGGCACACCTCTTGGGGGGGACACAATTACAAGAAGGACTTTACCTAACAACCGCAATCAGTGTAACCTAATTCTTCATACCCTCAATGAATCCCAAACAATGAAAAAGAAAATAGTTTGAGTAGACCTCCACGCATTTTCACTTAAAATTGAATTTTTATCAATATAAAATAAGCGCGTAGATGTTTAGAAGTCATGTAGTATTAAAAGGCTTGTAACAATCAAACAATGGTCCCCTGTCCTGCCCTACCAATCCCCATTCTCCTTTGCTCACCTCCTCCAGAGCTTTAGACTCTTCTACCTGTTTCTTCTGGCACTTTTCCTAGGAGAAGTTTGGGGGCTTAATTGTCAAATCTTGTACGATGGTAGCTCTGATGGCCATGCCAGAAAAAACTGCTTTGAGGAGTATAATAGCACTGGCATCGGTGCAGAGCTTCCCATGCGTAGTACTCTGAAGGTGACTATAGTGATATTCAGCAATGAGCTATGGAGCACTTTTTCTAGGATGAATTTGTGAACTTAAATTGGGTAGCTCTCTCATTTTACAAACGTAGAAGCAATAACCAAATAAAATTTGAGCTGCAGTGATTTCATTCGTGTGAGTACAGACTGATGAGGCCTCGGGTTGCCTTCACTTTGTAGAATATACAAAAATATTCCTTTAGAGACCCCTGGGCTCAGAGGCAGGAACAGAACTAAGACTGTGAGGCCTGGAAAAATTAGACACAGTGGAGCAGGAAAAGGGTGGCTCTTCTTGGTGACTGCAGTAAGCACCTCACCTAACATCACCACACAAGTCACCTAACATCTCCAAACCTCAGATTCCTCATGTTCAAAGTTTGGCTGACTAAACTATCTGAAAGGTGGTTGTGAGTATCAAATGGAGATGCTCTTTGTCCTTCCACTTTCCCCTGGACTATCATCCCACTCGTGACTCCCCTTCCTTCTCTTTCCAATCTGAACCTTTACGTTGCATTCCTTTACACCCCTGGCCTAACATGATTTCCATCCAGAAAAAAACCAACCTCTGGATTCTCACCATAATTTATATTCTCTGCTTCTATACCCAGAGGCTGAGCATGGCTGGCAGACATCGCACAACCACAGTTGGGCACCCAGTGCATCCTCTGATTATTTCACTTGTCCTTTCTCAGATTTCTCTCTCATTCTTTCCCGTGAACATTGTCTATCTTCACTGTTCTCCTCAAGCCATTATTCAATCCGTGACCTCCCACACTCTCAGCAGACAACAAAACCTCTTGCTTTGTGGAGAAGAGAATGATTCTTCAACTTTCAGCTCAGCATCCCTATGAACACATCTTTACTCATGCCCATCCTTAATTCGTGTCTTCCAGGCTTAGAAAGTGCCGGTTCCCTCCTCTTGTTAACAACCAATCAGACCTCCTGCTTTAGCCCTGAGCTGCATGTACTGGTCTCCTTTTCCTGAGGATCCTGCTCCTTCAGCCATAAGGCTCTCCCTTTCTGCTGGCTCCTCCTCCTTAGCCAATACATATCCTCAAGTCTCGGGGCGGCACCTGTGGCTCAGTGGATAGGGTGCCAACCCCATATATCAAGTGGGGCAGGCTCAAACCCAGCCCCGGCCAAACTGCAACAAAAAATAGCCAGGGGTTGAGGTGGGTGCCTGTAGTCCCAGCTACTCAGGAGGCTGAGGCAAGAGATGCCATAGCAGTCTACCGAGGGCAATAGGGTAAGACTCTGTCTCAAAAAAAAAAAAAAAGGAGTACCATATCCTCAAGTCTCTTCCTTCCCCAAATCTCTGCGCACTCATCTCGTCTTGTTACCATCTACTGTCTCTCACCTCTACTTCTTATCTTTCCCAGTGGCTATTTCAGCTTTCTCACTTTCCATTCCTGTCTCAACCCACAGCAATTTGGCTTCTGTCTCCACCAAACTACATTACATAAAGTGACCAGGGATCTCCTAATTGCCAAATACACGGGTGCATTCCTTCCTTTATCTTTCTAGAATACTCAGTTCTTTCTATTTTTTGGTGATGAGAAGGCAAGGCAATCACCAAAGAGTGAGAAAGGAAATATTGACTTCTGACGGAAACTCGCTTCTGAATCTACTTTTCAAGAGCACATCATATCCAAATAGCCCTTCCACCAATCTGCTAAGTTAGAAATGCAAATAGCAACAGAAGCCATGCACTATTTCTTAAATTGACTAAAACAATGCCATCAGTTTAATGATAGATTCTTTGAGTGATTTCAGTATTGAAACTACCAATTATCTGCTTGTTTGTGACAGGAAACAAGAATTAAATGATGGAAATCATGGGATTTAAAAGTCCCTCTGCTTTTACTATCACTGAAGCCACCAAAATCTCTCCAAAAGTTATTATTTAAGTAGTGGAAGCCTTTTTCAGCAGGCCAGAAAAAAATAATGAAGCGGCACAGGCAGCCTTGTTCTTTGCTACTAATTTTACAGACTTCACTAAATGTTGCGTAGACCTGTATAATACAAAATTCTACAGCTATAAGAAAAATCATATGAAATTGGGAATAATCTCTAGAACTATGTGAAAGTGCTAATTAACACAGCCAAGATTCTGTCCAAGTTGTGTAAAAAAAATGAAAGTCAATAGTTATATCCACTCGGGGCTAAGTTAACAAGAGAAATACAATTAAGAGAGAATGTAATAAAAGAAAAGGCTGCCTGCACAAAGTAAAAAATAAAAGCGTCATTTTCGTACAGGCAATTTACATGTCCAGAAGAAAGGAACTGTTTGGTTCCCATGTTCTTCCCTACCACAATATTTGATTTAGAACCATAGGGAATTATCAGAGATGAAAACAAGATATTAGCAACTCTTGGGGTTAAGGGAGACAAGGGTTCAAGGTAATTACAGAAGAGTGTTTGTAAGTTGACCACCCAAGGGACTGTACAGCCTGATACATACATGTGGTGCATGTCCAGTCTGTGGAAATTAGGTCAACTTAAAGAGGTGGTCAATGCAGGGAGGTGGTCAACTATGGAGGTTCTGATGGCAGCCGTTTGTTATCCTAAATAACCGTTACATTTGTGGCATTGCTGGACAAGCCCCAGTGAAGCCAAATGAGCCTATGTGCCACATCTGGAGATTGCTTATCCACCTCCAAGGCCTACTGTCATAGATAAGATTCCATGGTACCAGTCAAGGACCCAGGGCACTGTGCACCCAGTAAAGTGTTGAATGGCTGTAAATTTAATCTAACTAAAAATACTTTGAAGATAATAACCACCTTGAAAACAAGAGATATTTTGACTTTGTAACCTATGAGGGGGGGAATCTGTTTAATGTATACTGTGATGATCATACTATTACTGTATGCTTTTGCTGTAAGGGTATAAACATAACAAGAAGAAACAGGAAAACAGAGCAGTTCTTTGGGGAGCTATCCTCACTGCTCTCCAAAAATGCTGGCTTTTGCATAAATAAAAGTGAAACTGCTGATCTCTCATCCACTTCTCCATTGGTTGGCTTGGGTGACAGACAGATGGACTCCTTGGTCCAGCAACAGTTCTACTGTGCATTTGAAAAGGATAGTCAAGAGTATAATCTATATTAACGGATACCACATAGTCAATTTACAAAGTCAAGTGGATACAGATATGTTGGATACCGAGATAGCAAATGGACTATGCTGCATGTCAGAATTGTTAGTAAAGTTTCAGGGAAAGCTGTCTATAGTTTCTGGAAATTTCCAGATGAAAACAGGCAAGAGGACAGCAAAAGAGAGTCAAAGGATAGTGGGATAGTCTACTGGGTACAGAGCGTGAGGACATATCACACAGGAAGACATAAGGGAGGTGCCTGAGAAAACCATCTTCAGGTAAGAGCCCTAGCAAAATCCAAACTCTCATTTCAAAGATCCTGAAGACCAGATGTGGGCTGTAACAAAACACTACAAACTTAGGAGCTTAAAACACCACCATTTATCATCTTACAGTTCTAGAAGTTAGAAGTCTAAAATAAATCTCACTGGACCAAAAACGAGGTATTGATAGGGATTGGGCTACGGTCCTTTCCAGAAACTCTAGGGAAAATCCTGTTCCCTTGCCTTTTCCAGTCTTCTCATGACTGCCCACATTCCTCGGCTTGCGGGGCCTTCCACCATCTTCAAAGTCTGCAACAGCAGGTAGAGTCCTTCTCACATCACATATATCACTCTGACCTTCTGTTCTGCTCCTCCCCTAATATTTTTAAGGACTCTGTGCTTCCACTGGGCTCACTTACATAATCCAGGACAATCTCTCTATTTTAAGAGACCCTTAATTCCATTAACACAATATATTTGCAGTTTCTGGTGATCAGAATATACTCATCCGGGAAGGAATGGTCATTATTCTGCCTACCATAGAGAGAGGATAATTTATGGAATAAGGAGCGGGAATTAAGACAACAGCATAAGTCTGTCTGATAAAATGGAACACATAGTGAGAAGCCTGGAGTTTAGATATTCAGATCTCATTGTCCGAAAAAAAAAAAAAACATGAAGAAAATAATTGAGCGGTGATTCCAAAAACAACTTGGAGACAGAGCCATCTCTGGACAACCTTGGTATCCTTGGTATTAAAGTTCTATTGTTCCAGTTGGCCAGTATATGAGGGGGTTAGTGGAACTAAGCCCATGAAAATACTTAGCAGTATAAGACCCAAAATTGCACCCTGGTCTGGGAACTTGTTGGGAAGGAGGCAGGCTAGCCGTGTTGAGTGTGCAAATTATATGAGTAGGAAAGTTATGACAGTTATATTCAGATATTAGCCTATGTTCTTTTTTCCCAGCTATTCCCCCCTTCCCCACCCTCACCCCCAACTTTATTCATAGTTGGCCTCTTCCAATTCTCAGGCAAGAAATTTGGTAAGGGAGAAATCAAAAAGCCTGCAAATTTCTTCTTGGCTTTCACGTTTCAAAAGCATACACTCTCGGTGGCTCCCGTAGCTCTGTGGGTAGGGCACCAGCTACATACACGGAGGCTGACAGGTTTGAATCCAGCCTGGGCAGGCTAAATAACAGGGACAACTGCAACAAAAATATAGCCGGGTGTTGGGGCAGGCACCTGTAATCCCAGCTACTTGGGAGGCGGAGGCAAGAGAATCACTTAAGCCCAAGGGTTTGAGGTTGCTGTGAGCTGTGACACCACAGCACTCTACCCAGGGTAACAGCTTGAGACTATGTCTCCAAAAAAAAAAAAGCATATACTCTCAAGACCTAGGAATAAAAGTGTTTGAGAATATCATGGGTGAGAACTGAAGATCTGAGAGGAATGAGACTTCCAGCAAAGATTTACAACTGTTTGAAGGGAGTCAGAAGAGGAGAGATGGGAGCCCAGGCCTTGGTGAGTCAGCCCGCCAACTGTTCTGCTCCTAGTTCTGAAAGGCGGCTTCATGGTGAACCCAGGCAGGCGGTGCCCTGCAGCCTTGTAGGGAGGTGCCATCTCCATGCCCTGTGGATGAGAATGGAGCAGAATAATTCCCATGTCTACCCTACTGAGCCATAATAACAGATCCACTGGGTGAGAAAAAGCCAGGACAGAGAATCTTCAGGATCAGATTTTTCCCATTTCCAATCTCTGGGTAAGACTTCATATGTAATGAATGTGCTTTGGAGGAAAACCTATAATTGAGATTAGATTTCTGTTGCTCCCATAGAATGGGACCTGGTTAAAAAAAAAAAAAACAGATTCTTAGAAACAATGAACAGCTATTCTAGGTAAAATTAAGATAATAGCTCTAATAAGGAGACTCTTGGATGAGGACTAGAAATAATAGGCATGCATCACAATGTACTCTCTTAATATCAGCTTTCTTTACCAGAGGGATCAACACAGATAAAATTTCAACATTAACATATTATTGCATACTGCGTGAGGCTGATTAAACTGTGGTTTGAAATCTGTAGAGAAAGCAGTTAAAAACAGAGGTAGCTATGTTTAAGAATCTTTGGAGAGAGACTGCATTCTTTTCTATTGCTTGGAGACGCCGGATGTTGTTTCCTGCCGCTTGCATTCAAGGAGGTTTTATTTCTTGTACCTTGATGCTCATCGGAAGTGAGGACTTTGCCACAAAATAAGCACTCTTCTCAATCAAGGATTGTACTAATGCTTAATCATCTAAAGAAAATAGTTTCTATTTACCTGAGGTGATCCCAGATGACCCAACAAAGGGCAAAATATTTTCTTAAAATATCAGCCTTAAAAATTCCTGAGAAGCCTGCTAGCTGTGGTTACTCTGCACCCTGCAGGCCAGCCAGGCTAACACATCAGTCAGGTCAAGGGGAAAAAAAACACACCAGGGAGGGCTGGGGTAAGACGAGTCTCCAGTACGTGGGTCCTTATGAAAGTTTTGAGACACACAAAAATTCAAAACCGTAAAATCCACAGGGACGGAAACAAACGAAGCCCTCCCAGAAACACTGAAAAACCGAGCAAGTTGAAACTTACACAGGTGAATTGGAAAGGACGACCAGAACACAGTCTGTCTCAAAACTTTTGTAGTGACCTATGTGTGTCCCTCACTTCTGCACTTGCTGTTCAGGCTGTATAGCTCCCAGGAATCAGTTTTAGCCTTCTAAACCTTGTTTAGAGCATTTTACATAAGGCAATGGAGTTAGTGCAAAAAAAAATTTGTTATTGTGAAAACTTGAATCCCTTCAGAAAGGCTCGATAGATGCAAATTGCTTTAAAAATTGCTGCCAAATTAGATGGGGATGGAAGAAAAGGAGAGGATAGACTAGGTAGGGCAAAATAACCTCAAAGGGTGCTATGCTGAGATTGCTTCCTTGGAGTCTCAGTTCTTGCTTAAGAAACACACACACAGGCTCAGCGCCTGTGGCTCAATCGGCTAAGGCGCCAGCCACGTACACCTAAGGTGGCGGGTTCGAATCCCCAGCCCGGGCCCCCCAAACAACAATGATGGCTGCAACCAAAAAATGGCCGGGCGTTGTGGTGGGGCGCCTGTGGTCCCAGCTACTTGGGAGGCGGAGGCAGGAGACTCGCTTGAGCCCAGGAGTTGGAGGTTGCTGTGAGCTGTGATGCCACAGCACTCTACCCAGGGTGATAGCTTGAGGCTCCGTCTCAAAAAAAAAAAGAAAGAAAGAAAGAAACACACACACACAGGTGCATGTGCACCACGGGAGTGGATTATTTAGGTATGCTTTTAAGTGAACATGTCCACTGGTCCACTATAAATATGAAATCATTTTCATCTTAGAGTAATCGCTACCAACTGTGTTCCAGCAACCCCCTTAGGACTCATTTTTACGGCAAAAGCTTGTAATCACTTTTAGCCATTAGAACCATTTCACTGCAGTTTTGAACTTGTAACTCCAGCCTTTTACTTGTTTTAAAGCTTTCCTCCTTGTTCTCCCATGACTCTTGTACTCCCCAGTCACCCGTCCAGTGTGAGCATACCCTTCTCTCCAGAAGGGGAAGAAAAACAGTCACTGTCTCTTTACCCAGCAAGATGTGCTTCTTACCTTGGTTGGTTATAATTAGTGATGTAACTAAGCCTGAACATGGACAGATATGGCCAGGTGAGGATCTCAACAGATCTTACTATGTAGGACCTCAATCCAAATCAACCCCTTTGGGAACAGCCAAAACCCATCTTCCATCTTTCATGGGAAACTCACGGGTGTTGCCCTTACCATCAGCTCCTGAGGCTCTTCCTCCCACCTGAATATCAGCAGGGCAGGTGAGTAAGCTGAATATTCAGCTCAGGATGCACTGTCAAGCCAAGCCTGGTGGTGCAGACCTCTAGTCCCAGCTACTAGAGGGACAGAGTTTCACTCTGTTGCCTAGGCTAGAGTGTCAGCCGAGCTCATAGTAACCTCAAACTCCTGGACTCAAGCAATCCTCGTACTTCAGCCTCCTAAAAGTAGCTTGGACTATAAGCACATGCCACAATGCCCAGCTAATTTTTTTATTTTATTTTTATTTTCTCTATACACATACATGTGTTTATTTGGTTTCCACTTTTTGCCTTCACAAAATTGAAAAGGCTTAAAATGTAATAGCAATAACAGTGTTTAAGATAAGGACTAGAAACAAAAACCTCATAAAGAATGAACAAAGATAAATACATTCAGAAAAGAAATCAGATGATTACTGCATTGAAATATTGAGCAATAATAATAATAATGCAAAAAAAGTAACATTCATATTGTCAGATAAGAGTATGTCTATTCATAGAATGCTTTGACTCTGAAGTTCAGCATGGAGTCATCAGTTAACTTATTATTATTTTTTTCCCAAAGTCTCAAAAAATACACAATATTTATAAATAAAAATAAAAGATAACTTCAAGAAACAGATCATGCCAAATCTTATAGACAATAGAAAAAGAAATACTTCAAAATCATTCTATTTCATCTGTATAAAAAAAATAGTGACTAATTCTCACATAAATTGGATTTAATTTTGACCAAAGTACATTGCTTGAACATTAATTTTTAATTCAACTTGTTAATATGTTGTTTAGGCTATTGTATCCACATTTATAAGTGAAATGTGTTTGTAATTTCCCTTTATGATAATGTATTTTTTCCAATTTTAATATCAGATGTATCCAGATGAACTTTTTGTATTTTTTAATAGAGACGGGGCCTCACTCTGGCTTAGGCTGGTCTTGAACTCCTGAGCTCAAGCAGTCCTCTCACCTCAGCCTAGCACTATAGGCGCAAGACATTGCACCTGGCCAAATATGATATCTTCAAAGCTACCTGATTTCTCCTCAAATACCCTCTCCGCTTATTTGATATGAATAATCATCTGCAGTATCCTGGATGTAAGACAAATAAAAGGCACTCCCTTTTTGCTTCTTGAGGTTCCAAGGTTGCAATTCGGCCTGCTATTGTCATCTTTTTAACCTAGTCCTGAGCAGCTCCCTTAGATTCTTTATGTCATTTGCCACAAAGTAATTCTTTCCTTTCTTACCGCTTGCCCTCTAAAACAAACAATAAAGAAACTTCTTTAAACCGGAGAAGATTCCAGAGCAAAGATAAGTCGCTTTCTCATGGCTCTCTTGCCCCTTCTTTCAAACTGGACCTGTTTCCTTCACTGAGTCTGCGCTATGTCAAATAAAACAGTCCCTTTCGATGCAAAAGCAAGCGCAAATGGGAATCATCAGTGGACATGGTTTTCTGAGTTTTCAACAGATTTGTTATTCATGAACCGTTAATCCTACTTGTACAATACATTTCAAAGCATAGATATGCAACATGCAGGCAGACCTCATTTTATTACTTTTTGCTTTCGTGCACTTCACAGATATTGCATGTTTTACATATTGGAAGTTTGGGGCAACCCTGTCCAGCAAGGCTACCAACGCCACTTTCCCAACAGCACGGGCTCACTTCGTGTTTCTGTGTCACGTTTTGGTAATTCTAGCAATATTTCTTTTCCTTTTTTTTTTTTTCTGAACGAGATTTTACAGCAATAGACTGGAGTCTTTTTCTTGTATATGACAAATGTCTTAGTCAGTTTTCTGTTGCTGAAACAGAATGCCCAAGACTGCATAATTTATAAAGGAAAGAAGTTTGTTTTGACTCACAGTTCTGGAAGCTTGGAAGTCCAAGGTCAGGCGGCTGCATCTGGTGGGCTTTGACTGAGGGCTTCATGCTGTGTCATAACCTGGCAGAGAAGCAGAAAAGGAAGCAGGCCTGTGAGTCAAAGACAAAACCTGAGTGGTAATCTAGGACAGTGCCCCCCCCCCCCGCCATGACCCAAACACCTCCCGTTAGGCACCACGTCCCAACAACGCCACAACGGCCAAAGTTTAGCATGAAATTCTAAGAAAGATGGAGACTTTACCTCCTTCATGTTTACATGGATGGAGCTGGAAAATCTTCTTAGCAAAGTATCCCAAGAATGGAAGAAAAAGTATCTAATGTACTCAGCCCTACTATGAAACTAATTTATAGCTTTCATAGGAAAGCTATAACCCAATTTTAGCCCAGGAACATTGGGGGGGGGGTGATTGGCGGGATCACGCCTATGGCTCATCCTATAAGGGTACATGTGAATCTCTCTAAATGTGGAATATAAATGTCTTCACACAATAACTAAGAAAAAGACATGAAGGCTATGTTAACCAGTTGGATGAAAGTATTTCAAATTGTATACAGAAACAGCACACTGTACCCCATGATAGTATTAATGTACGCTGTTATGATTTCATTAAAAAAATAAAATATTAAAAAAAAGTTTAGCATGAATTATGGAGAGGACAAACCATATTTAGGCCGTAGCAACAAATAATCCATGTTTCATATATCATTCTAACCATTTTGAAATACGTCATGCGTTTTAGTAAGGCAAGATAAAGGTCAGAGGTATAACATTCTGGGTTTGTGCCATTCCCTGTAGTTTCAAGAAAACCAGCCTCTTCGTTTCTACAAAAATGTTTTATAATTATACATATATTCTAAAAAGGCAAGGCAGCTTCCAAAACGAACGAATGCAATTTGACTATAAAATACACCAAAGCCTTTTGAATGAGACACCTAAAGAGGAAGTAACTTTTCCCTGAAGGCAGTAGGTAAAAAAAAAAAAAAAAAAAAAAAAGACATTAAATGCTGAATTGAATTAACTAGGGGAAAAAAGTACTTAATCTGCATGCAGTAATCCTTAAGCAGCCCCTCTGAAATTCGGGCTGCTTCACTGTCTTTCATGACCCCCCAAAATCTACAAATACTAAAGATCTGTTTTATCTTCTGGAACAAAGCTGCTGCTAAAAGTTATTGTGGATTTTATGAGAAACTCCAATATCAAAAATAGAGGTGAGGATAGGCTTTCCATGGTGTACGACAAATATTGTTTGGTTCAGCCAACCCCAGTTCCTGGTGGTAGATTTTGAAAGGCTTAGTAAAATTAATGCTCTGTGAACAATAAGGGAAGGCCTTTAAATTTTCACTTAGCTCTGTTATTGGAAAAAAAAAAAAAAAGACACAGAAACTGATACTTCTAAAGTAGAACTTGAATCCTCCCATGGGAATTTGTGGACCCTTTTCTCTTAACCTCTGACTTTTTTTTCCTAAATGCAGAACGAAACTAGATAGGCTGAGAGTTCTGGCTCATTGGGTCTCATCAAATAAGATGTTACTGCAGTTTAAAACCCGAATGGGTCAATTTTGCTTAGGTAGCACCAGTCAGCAAACATCTAGTCAATGAAATACAATAAAAAAAAAAAAATTCTCTTTTCTGGGTCCTTACTCGTTTTATATTTCTTTGTCTATGATACTTATTTTATGTCTGATGGGCAGAACAAGGAGTTTTGCGAGCAGTTTACATAGCAATGGACGGAACGGCATCCTTTTCCCTCCACCAGCCATCAGCTGCCTCTTAATTTTCAATATTATGTCATCCCTTCCCCTGGCAAATTTACTTCTTTCTTTTGTATGCCACAGATAATGTTTATAAATAGCACATCAAAACAAGGACTCTTCTTTTTTCCTTAAAGTTCTTAAAATAGTAGAATTATCGAGAAAGGAGAGGTCTTTAACATATATGTAGTGTCCGTGTGTGTTTGTGTGTGTGCATTTTATACAGATGGATATAGAACTATTGGTACTTTGGTCTCATATTCTCATTACAATGAAGGAAATGCTCTCATGTTGGAATTTAAATACCATTATTTTTATATTATAAAGGAAGTTTACTCTTGTGATTATCACAATTGTAAGGGGGAAATACATCTCTCCTTTCTTAAATGAAATACAAAAAAATAATTAAATAACCCTTATATAATAAGAATATTTAATTAAACAAAACTTTTCCCTTGAACATATAAATAAAATGAAGATTCAAATTTCCTCCTTGTGAGGGAGGCAGGTGGGGGAGGTCACAGTGTATGACATACCTCTTGGGGGTGGGACAGGTCACAGTGTATGACATACCTCTTGGGGGTGGGACACAATTATAAGAGGGACTTTACCTAACAAATGCAAGCAGTGTAACCTGGTTCTTTGTACCCTCAGTGATTCCCCAACAATTAAAAAAATCAAATTTGCTCCTTGCAGGATAAATATATGAAGAAGAATACAATTAATAAGATAATTTGTATTTTAGTAAAATAAATACACATGCAAAAATCTTTAGTGTTTTTGACTTGAAGATTTGGCAGTGGTAGCTCACACTGCCTCCTTCAGCAATGGTCTTTGCTTACTTGAGCCCCACTCTGCAGGACTAAAAGCAATTAGAAGTTTGAGCCCCACCATCCTTAATCATCAGAGAAATGCAAATCAAAACTACTTTGAGATATCATCTAACCTCAGTGAGATTAGCCCATATCACTAAATCCCCAAACCAGAGATGCTGGCGGGGATGTGGAGAAAAGGGATCACTCCTACACTGCTGGTGGGAATGTAAACTAATACATTCCTTTTGGAAAGACATCTGGAGAACACTTAGAGAACTAAACGTAGACCTGCCTTTGACCCTGCAATTCTTTTATTAGGTATATTCCCAGACAACCAAAAATCGCATTACAACAAAGACATTTGTATCAGAATGTTTATTGCAGCCCAATTCAT
>CAUYQV010049930.1:0-25340 GCA_963574575.1 Galagoides demidoff | reverse complement strand
TGGCTTGCGGCTCTGTCTCAAAAAAAAAAAAAAAAAAAAAGGAGGATGGTCAGCTTTATCCATCTAGTGGAGTGCTTCTTTCTGTATTGAAATGGCTATCCCAGGGTAGGGAGGTTCAAATCAAGTTGGGTACCTAGGGCCCTTGCATATCTCTTCTAGGTAAAGGGTAGCAGATTAAGAACCTGCTAGTGTAGAATTATTTTGTCACACTGCACCAGCAACAGCATTCCACAGAATCAAAAGGAAAGAGAGGTTAATGTGGTGGCCTGGACTAGCTGGGAAACACTTCATGGAGATCATTAGATTGGATCTTAGTTGCTGAGTAAAGTGTGAAGTTGCCTTTATAGAGAAATAAGGTGGGCACTCTGGGATTTGAATGAGTGTCTTAGCCCATTCTGGCTGCTATAATAAAAATACCTCAGCCTGGGTAATCTATAGACAACAGAAATTATTGCTCATAGTTCTAGGGGCTGGAAAGTTCACTATCAAGATGCTGGTGGGTTAGTGTCTGATTAGGGCATATTTCCCTTTGATGATCCCTTTTATATATGGTGAAAGGACCAAAAAGCTCTCTCGGGCTTCTTTTATAAGGGCACTAATCCCATTCACCTCCGAGATGCCACACCTCCCAACTCCAGTGCCCTGGGACATGGCTTCAATATACGAATTTTAGGAAAACACAAGCATTTGGACTGAAGTGATGATCATGGTTTGTGTGGAAGAAGAGGTCAGGTGAAATGAACACTTTATGCCTCAGATTTAATAGATGAGTAGCAGGAAGTTGTGGAGAGATGGGGTGGGAGGGTGGTGGAATATGAAGGAACCTGGGCATCATTTTGGTCAGACTGGTTTTCATGGGGTTGAGTGTTAATGCTCACAAGCATTTTCTAGAGTGGATCACAGCGAGATCACGCAGTGTGTGCAGGTCTACCTGGTTTGAGAATAACTGGGTTTGTTTGGCTCTGTTCACTTGTAACTGATGACAAATCACATTCCTGGAGAGAGGGAACATTCAGTGCCTAAAATATAGCAGCATAAATCCTCTCTCTTAATGGGCAGCACCTGTAGCCTTTTGACCTTTTGTTCCATATCTTTTATGGAAGAATATAAGGTGCAAATAGGAAATAAAGTTGCCTCATGACGTTATTTTACTATTGAGCTAGTTGGAAATTTCTTTCCTTTTGAGAGTATTCATAGAAAGAAAAAATGTAAAGGTAGGACTCCTTCTCTCACATATCATAATGAACTTGCCTAATAAATGTTGCTTTGTAGTGAAAGTGGATGGCAGAGCAAATTTTCAAGGTAGTTAAAACATAAATTTTTTTCTAAGGGGGTTAGATGATGCTGTCCAATCCTCTGGGGAATGGTAGGGGAGCTGGCAGAGACTGCAGAAGCAGCAGGTGCCTGTGGGTCCCGAAATCCCCATCTCATTACAACTGCTGTAAATCACAGCATCCTTCATGCTTCTTGAGTGAAACTTGGCACCTTCAACTTACTACTGTGTGGTGGTCACACAGTATCTGACTTCCATAATCTTAATAGATGGCACCTACTATAGACTGGTGAAACTTGGTGGGCCTGTGCCTGTGATGATGGATTGGGAGACTGAAAGATTACGCAGAGAGGAGAGCAAGAGTGTGCCAAGGAATTCTGTCTTTGTGTAACTTAAAAGACGGGCAAATAGGAAGTGTCGATGGGACATCTATCACCCAGGAGGCCACTACGTCCTGGAAGAGCTTGTATAAAAGCTATAAGAAAGCCCTTGGCAAAGATGAATGCCCAGCACTCAGGTGGGAGAGGGGGAGGAGGTGAGCTTTTGTGAGTTGAAGGTTGGCCTGCTGTTGTGTTCCGTCTGACACACAGAGGGTTCTAGCTCACACCTGCTTGCTCAGCGTATGGAAACAGCTCCTGCTTAATATTCAGGACACCTGCCTAGCAGGACCTGTTTTCTTTTTTTCATGGTTGTTACTGCTTGTGGTCAATGGTAGGTGAGATCTGGACCAAATAAAAGACTTGAGAGAAGAAACAGGCTGTACCAAAAAAGTAAAAGTAACTCATGTCAGTATCCAGTAAGATCATTAATATGTGGATGCTTGAAGATCCTTGATCCTCCTACGCGGCAGGCGGGTAGGAAGTGGCGGAGCAGAGGAGGAGAAAGGAAAATAAAGAGAAGAAAAAAGGTGTTTTCTGAGTATAAAAAATGGAGATGCAGTAAAGGTATCATTTTCGGAACCTTAGGAATAATAAAAAGAGAAGGAAACAATAGCGCCCTTTCAGTTCAAAGCTGAATGCTTTAAATGGTTGCTTTGTCTGATGTATGACAGGAGAAGATTTTAAAATATGAGTTTAATAACATTTCTTTGGCTTGGATGGTAATGTTTAAGTTAAGACTTATTCTGGCATCAGTTGGCCAGTTTTTGACTTATAGGGAATTATTTGGAATTAAAAAGTTCCTGTCTTCTTATATGATTTTTCTCTTCTTTGCCTCGTCTTTTCTAATTCTTTGTTTTTTTTTCTCACATGTTAAAGAATTGGCAACTATTTCTTTAGAGGCTTCCATGAGCCCGGCTCAAGCAGTTTGTTACCCAGTCAACACCTTTGTGAGCTGTGTTTGATTTTCTGGAATTGGTTTTCTGCAAATAGTCCTATTTGAGAGTGCTATGCAGTGTAATTATTTGAAGAGGAAACATTTTAATGTGGTGGGACCTCAGTGTAGAGAATGGAAAGCAAGCTGAGTGAGTTCTGTCTCTTTCAAGTTCAATTGCTAGATTTTCATGGCTAGAATACAAAATGTGATCAAATTAAAGGATCAAGGACAAGAAAGTTATGAGGAGAACGTAGCCATTGGAAGGGGACTGAACAAGGAATACCAGAGGGAACTAACACAAGGTGTTCGGTATTCAGGGAAAACATTGCCTAGGTTCTGTTCAATGGAGATTTTAAACATACAGCAGATTTTTAAAAATAAACTTGTGTTCTGCAACAATTGTAGATTGACAGAAAATTTATAAAGATAGCATAAATAGTTCTTGTATACCCTTTATCTGCTTCCCATAATGGTAACATCTTACAGTTTTATATTTTTAACAGTTATGATAAATGTGAGTCTGTGTTTTATAGATGTAAGAACTGTCTTGTAAGAAAATTAGAAATAATGAATATTCTACTTGAAGCTTTGTATTTTTATTTATGCTTTAAGACTATGTCATATCTTTTGAAGGGCCTAGTGTCTGTAATTCCCCTAGAGGGAAAACTGCCTTTCTCACTCTGCCATAAATCTTTTCCTCATCTTTCTATGAGAAAAAAGTGGGTAAGTTTTGTTTGGGGGCCCTGACCCTCTGTTATATTCCTTTTGTTTTCTTTCCCCTCCCCTCCCCTCTCCTTTCCCTCCCTCCTTCCCTCCTTCTCTCTCTCTCTCTCTTTCTTTCTTTCTTTCTTTCTCCTAATTGACATTTCTTTAACACATCACCCAAGCCTAAGAAAATATACATTCTTTTTAAGCACATGCCGAACATTTACCAAGATAGACTATGTTCTGAATCTTAGTCCCAATAAATTTCAAGTCCAATCATTGCAGGTATGTTCTCTTACTATAATGGAATTAAATTAGAAATTAATAACCAAAAGATATGTGGAAAATCCTTGTCAGTATGTAACAATTGTCTTCTAACTTGCCATGGGTCAAATTAAAATTAATGGGAAAATTTAAAGATATTTGAATGAATGTGAATACACACATTTTAAAATGTGAGTGATTGAACTAACTATAATAGAAGACAAATCTAAAATTAATTTCCAAGTTTCCATGCACTAGGAAAATAAGACAAAGTTAAATCCAAAACAAACAGCAAAGTTTAAAAGAAGAGCAGAAATAAATAAAACAGAAAACAGAAAAACAATCTGAAGAGCAACTAATCCAAATGCTGGTTCTTTAAGAATAGCAGCAAAGGTGATAAAACTCTTGCCAGACTGCTGAGGAATAAAATTATGTTTTGTTCCTTTTCTGTCTGGCAATGCTAACTCCTCCAGCTCCTTAGTAAACTGAGGCTCTCAGCCTCTCTCTTTTCTCTACTGCTATAACCGATACTAGGAAAGATTCCCAACTGTATTCACATCCAGAAAAAAACCCAAAACACCCCCCAAGCTCAGCTTAAGAAACTATTCTTCTCCAGGGTTGTTTACGTTTTAACAGGGATGAAAAACTTTATGCCCAAGCTTCCCAAGTTTAGGCATGTTACCAGGGCACTTTATCCTGGACAGTTGCTTTGACTGGCACTTTCTTTGGAAAATCTCACTATTTTTATATTAGAATGGAGTTATTATAAGTATAATGTAAAATGTGTGAAATTTTTAAAGGCAAAATTTATCGTTTAAATGGAACTCTTTGGTAGTCTCAGGCAGTGTGAAAACCCCAGCAGTAAGCCCAGATGGCTACTGAGTTTGAAAAAAAATTCATAAACCATTGCCTTACACTAACTGACGTAAATTTTGGAAGTGCAATTTTGCACTAATTGGCATATGTTCTTCAAACTTTTATAACTCATCTTGCCTTTTGATGAACCTAAAATTGCATAAATACTCCAAATCTGAATAACCCTCCCTTACTGGATATTATTGAATATGTATATTTTAGCATTTGATATATATATATGGACAAATGGATGAAAATATGGAATATATTTTGAGCTTTGAGACCTTTATTGTGTCTCCTAAAATCCTCCCTGGGGCGTGTGCATTTCTTCCAGGTGAGCCAGGCTCTGCTGACTAATCCTTCACATTCTGGGCCTGAGAGACCTTGATGTTCAGGCCTTTGCTGCACCATTTGACCCCAGGTCTTATTCTCATCCTCTTGAGTCTACAGCCTTTCCTGGAATGTAAATGGGAACGTCAGTGCTCTCCTGTGAGAGCCAGATAGTAAGAGTGCATTTTACGGGGTGAGCTAGTCACTGGCCTTTTTGCTTGTCTCCCTCTCCCCTCTTCTGAGTGCTGATGGTTCAGCCCCCGCAGGCTGACTTCCCAGCTGCCTTCGGCCAGTGTGAGGCAGTGGTGGGAGATGGGAGAGTGCAGCAACTGTGTGGCTCCAGCTTGTATCAGACAGATCCACTGCGATTCCAGCTTCTTCCGTGACTCTGGCCCTTTTGTCCCTTCGGCCCAGCAGTGGTGGTAGCTACCTGCTGTTGCTAGTCTCTGGGCTGCCTGCTTGTTCTGCCAGGGCTTCTTAGCTCTTCCAGCTCATATATTAAATTTCATCTTTTGAACACTTGGAGGTGGTTTCTATTTCCCTCATTGGACCCTTCCTGATACAGTAATCTAGCTGTGAGCCTAGAAGAGCTTCAACTAGGCTGATTGTGATAGAAATAGAAGTGCAGGAGACACCTGCCCAAGGAGTAAAGGGACAGTCAGTAGTCTACTAGATAGAAAGAGACAAAGATCAGGAGAAATCAGGTAGTTCAGGGATTGTGACCGCCACTGGTGGAGATAAGCCTTTGGAAGGCAAGCTGGTTTGAGTGTAGAGGCTGTGGCTTTGGTGTACATCATGTCAGAGAACATGAACTTCATGATTTCACTGCCTCTAAACCCTTTGCTTTCCCACTTAAGTCTATTGCAGCTGCGGGAGTATTTATGGACCTGCCTTTCTCTCTTGGGAAAGGGTAAGAGAAGTTCAGAGGAAAGAGAGCAGGGGGTAGCTATACTTACATCAGACAAAAATAGACTTTAAGCCAAAACTATAAAAAGAGACAAAGAAGGTCATTATGTAATGGTAAATGGGTTAATTCACCAAGAGGATGTAATAATTGTAAATGTATATGGACCCAACATTGGAGTATCTAAATACTCTATTTCCCCGAAAATAAGACCTACCCAAAAATAAGCCCTAGGATTTCTATGCATTTGTTAAATATAAGCCCTACCCCGATAATAAGACCTAGTGATGGATGTGGCTATGCAGATATGCTGGAGAGAAGACATCCCCTAAAAATAAACCCTAGTGAAACATTCTCCAGGACAGTGCCTGTGTTAGGCTCCCAAACAAATCTTAACAATATTAGAAGAGCAGTGTATGGCACAGAGGGGATGCCCTCTGGTGGCTTGCTGAGCCTGAACCATATCTCTCCAATGCCACTGACTCTAGTCCTGTCTCTGTAACCTTTTCAGGGTGTAGAAATGCAGGCTGGCTGCTCAAGACCTATTCTTTGCCATTTGGGCAACATCTCTTCACCAAAGGCACAGAGATGAGCAGGCTGTTCCTCTTGCCGGTGGAACATTTGCAAGAAGAGTGCTGTGGGAGGAGATAAAAATTGACTTCCAAATGGCTTGCAGAAATCCAGAGACATTTTTAGGACCAATTTTTAGGTTCAGATTTAATAAGCAAAACAGCAGATACTTAAGGTTTTGTTTCCCTCCTGGGTTAAGATAGTTCATAGTGGGGATGGTCAACATTGCTACGGCAGACTGAAGTCTACTTCCTCAAAGGACTGGGGAAAATAGTAATTATGGAAAATAATGATCTCTGAGGGAGAGAAATGATTCCACATCTTTGGGAACGATATCTAGATATATTAAGAAATGACCTCAGATGAAAAACATAAAAACATTTTGGCAAATCAGAGAGAGCATATTATACGGCATTCGTGATGTTTTATATAGTATATGTGTGTTGGGAAAGAGGAGAAGAGTCTAATAAATGAAGACAAACAGGAAACCCTTCCCAAACTCTCTTCCCAAATACTTTACAGTCACGTTGTACAGGTCGAAGGTTCTGGGAAGAAGCAGCTACTGCTTTGACCCGCCTTCTGCAAATATAATGTTTCCTGTTTTGTAGAAACTTGGGGCTGAAAAAATGTGCAAACCAATTGATTTAAACTCTTACGTGCATAATACTCACAAACCTCTAGGACTACTGGTCAGAGCCTTTGTGTGTGTGTGTGTGTGTGTGTGTGAGAGAGAGAGAGAGAGAGAGAGAGAGAGGAAGAGGAAAGAAGGGAGGGAGAGAGAGAAAGATATTCTAGATGTCCTTGGAGTGTCACATTATATTTAATTTCCAGATAGTCTCCAATTAATTATATAATTGATTCATCTGAATCTTAAATGCATCAATATTCTCTAATTTCCCAAACCTTTTATTTCCTGTGTTTTTATTTTTCAACTCTCAATCAATTAGGTTTGGTTGGAGAAAATCTTTTATGTTATGTCCTCTAAAATATACTGAGGTGAAGCATGATTCTCCATAGAGTGGTGTTTACATTAATAAAGCATTTTTTAAATCTTACAACACCACAGATACTATAAAATCAAAATTAACAGCAACAGCTGACTTCACGGAGCAAGCAGATTTTTTTTTTTGGACAAGGTTTGTGTAGCCACCTTTACATCTTTTTCTTTCCTCTTTAATAAATGATGAAAGCTCCAGTGCTGTCATAAAATCACATTTATTTGTAGTGATAAGGATGAAGCTAATCCCTGTTTCATCACCCTGATTAGCGGTCACACCAACACAATGGAACCTGACGTGCTGGCAGCCTCTTCTCATTACAGCTTTCCATCTAGCCTCCGTGCTGATGGCTGTGAGTCAAAAGGGGTGGGCTGGTTCCAAGTAGGAAAGAAAAATAATTAGCTTTGGAAAAAGATTATTAAAATTTCTATGTGAGATTTCCACCATTTCTTGGCCTCTGACTGAATGGTTAGTTATACTAAGTTGCCTCTGTTTCAATTTTGAAATTAAAAGCATTTCAAGAAGTGAATTAAATTGTTATAGACAACAACAGCCATTTCGATAATATTTCCCTGTCTTTAGGTTGTTTATATCAATAATTACTTGCCAATTAAAAAAAATCTGGAAAAATTCTAGCAACAAAGTTTTCATTAGGGAAGTCTTTTGGTTAAAGAATTTTTTTTTGGGGGGGAGGGGACAGTGCTGTGGTTCAGTGGGTAGGGCACAGGCCCCATATACCGAGGGTGGCGGGTTCAAACCCAGCCCCGGCCAAACTATAACAAAAAATAGCCAGACGTTGTGTTGGGCGCCTGTAGTCCTAGTTACTTGGGAGGCTAAGAGAATCGCCTAAGCCCAGGAGTTGGAGGTTGCTATGAGCTGTGATGCCACAGCACTCTACTGAGGGTGATAAAGTGAGACTCTGTTTCTAAAAAAAAAAAAAAAAAGTTAATTGTTATTGTTTGAAGTTAATTTGAGGGTACAAAGAATTAGATTACAATGTTTGCATTTGTTAGGTAGAGTCATCCCCAAGAGGTGTGCTGTGTACCCTAACTAAAGAATTTTTTTCTATCATTGCAATATCAAGCTGTTCCTATGCAGAAGGAATTGATTAGTTTTAAACATTGCTGTAGATATCAAAGAAAAACATATTACTTTGTATATAAACATTGGTGGGGACAAAGGTGACTTTTCCAGCCACATGGTTTTTAGAGATAAAGTCTTCTGTATCAAACAGACCCAGGTTTAAATTTAAGGCATCCTTTGACCCACATTTGAATCTTGCTTTATCTTTCCACTGTGTGATCTTGGGTAGGTTACTTACCCTCAGCTTCAGTTTCTTCATCTGCAAGATAGGGATAATGAAACCAGTACAAAGACCAGTTGTGAGAGAAAAATAAGATAATGTGTGTAAAGAGCTTACATAACAGCCTGACAAATGAATTCATAGTAGCTGTTTTTTAAAAATTATTTTTGTGCTATTTGTTTTTGGGACTATCAGCATTTGGCAGACTGCTTATTGCATTACTAAATGCTGTCTTCATGGAGTAGTCCCTGAGTGATGGTGAGACTCACAGCTTCAGTAGACTTGTTACAACGTTACATGTAATACTGTCTAATTTGGACTCCTGGATACTAAATTCAGCACCTGCACAGGTTTGGCAGCAATGGCAAGAAACAAATTCCATGTCAATCAGCGTTATCCACAATCCTCAATTTTGGCTTTTTGAATAAAAAGAAGGTTTTATGCTTCAGGATATAGCATACACAGAGCTGCTGAGCAAGACTACACCTGGCATGTGTGGGTGCCCCGGTAATAACCCAGGGAACTTTGCATTTCATTATATTTTTAAATGCTTAGCAAGTAGCAGAATCAACTTGTGAATAATTCTATAATAACAACTGCTTTTCTTAATTGTGATGACCCTCTTCTAGTAGTTAATACTTTGTGGTTCTAAATTAGATTCCTTGATGTGATTGTATTCCTCTCTAGCATCATTAAAAACTCATTTTATAATGGAGAGGTTCCTAATGCAAGCAGTCTGGGGAACAAGGAGTTCCAGGCTCCTGGTGTTGCTAGGTTGAAAGGGAAGAGGAACTGGCTGTGATCGGCTGTGACTTGCTCCCTGCTGCGGAGAGGTGGGGAGGACACCAGCATTTCTTTACTGTGTACTCCATGCTTTGTATACATTGTTTCACTTAGTGTTTTCAGTACACCTTTAAGGCAGGTATTACCATGCCCATATGATAGGTTCTGAGAGATAATTTGTCCAAGATAACTTAGTACATAGAAAACCAGTAATAAAAGAAGTTACACAGTATATCTTGTGAAAATTCATCAATGTGTATATTTATAATTTGTGCACTTTTTTGTGTATATGCTACACTTCTGTAGAGAGTTACTTACAGAAACAAACAGTTCTGCCTTACTCTAAGTCCATGCTCTTTTTCCCCTTCTCTCATATTGCCTCCAAACTAGCATCTGATGGATGGAACTCTAAGTACTTTACAAGGAATTTTTGCCAGCAGTCACAGCTGGGTGTGGCCAGAAATAGCACTACTCTTATTAACTGGACATCATTTTGAAAGACTTGAATATGTTCCAGGAAAGGTAACACTCAGGAAAGTCTAATTTCCTAAAAGTACAGATGCATCTGTGTCAAACTTAGAAGATAAGTCAAGAATGGTGTTCTGAAAAATGCATTAAGCTTATTTCAGAGTTGTTGTAATATTAAAGAGAACTATTTATCCAAGGGGAATTCAATAAGTAAATACTATGTGGCTTAAATACCTACCTATTTTCAATGATGCCTGTGATACAGTGTGGTGTGAAAAATGGTAAGGAATTGCATATATAGTATGATGACACTTTTGTGGTTGTTTTTATTTATTTATTTTTACTCACCACTATGCTAATGAGGGTGTAGTTGTTTTTTAAATATGTTTGCAACAATAAATGGGAAGATATTTGGTAAAATATTGATCGTGGTATTTTTGCATTTTGTGAAATTGTTTTAATTTTACTTGCCTTTTTTATGTATTTATTGTTGGCATGGTTTTCCTACAATTCTATACACAGAAATTTTAATCACTAATAAAATACTACCTCTAAGGGAAAGCTGAATCCTAAATTAAGTACCTGTATATCCCTTCTCAAGGTGTCTACTATAAAGGAGGAACATTAGTTTGAGTGTTGACACATCAAAATAATATTATTTTATAGTCAAATATCACTGGAAAGTATTTTCAGGGATGAAAGAGCCAGATCAGAAGCTCCAACACATGGAATTACCAGACTGCTTGGCTTCTTTAAGCATTAAAAAAAATCATTTTGGAGTCGATTATTCTATCTACTTTCACCAGATAACATAGAAATCTGAAAAATAGCTGCTATACTATTCCAAATATATGTATTTTATTTAGTTTAAAAATTCTCTGTTCTTTTAGATTTTAGTGTAATGATCAAGACACGCTTGCTTTACTCTATTTTATTTTAAGGACTCCAATCAGGCTGAATATGGACAGAAGAGAAATTATACATTCACTATTCATGTAAAAACTGGTAATAGAGCAGGATATGATTTTTGTTTCTATCTTTTTCTTGAAAATTTCCAAGGAAGTAACATGAGAGAATACTGAGGACACTTTGCTGTTGGTGTCATTGATGTATGCCATTTCATTACCTGTAACTCCTGACGTAATCATGAACTCTGGCTGAGCTCATATAATTACTAGCCCCTGACAATCAGCAATGCTGACAACATTTACTCCCGTGGATAAGTAGGTCCCCTAATGTGGAAAACTTGCCCCCACCCTTATCTGAGATTATCCTTCAGAAACCCGCTCAGGCTTTCAGGCCACAGTAAGCTCTCTCCTTTGAATGTATATACTGATGGAAATGGATAACATGGGCTGACAAAATTCTCTTTCTTATTTGTGAATTGTTATGTATGAAATATCTTAGAAACAGAAAATCAAAGGTAGATTATATATATATTTTCTAATTTTTTTTACAGTTTTGGCCAGGGCAGGCTTGAACCCACCACCCTGGGATATGGGGCTGGTGTCCTACTCCTTGAGCCACAGGCACCACCCTATGTTTTCTATTTTTTTTTTTAATGTTTCTGGTTCATTGAGGGTACAATGAATTAGGTTACGCTGTTTGCATTTGTTGGGTTAAAGTCCCTCTTATAATTATGTAATGTACCCAAGAGGTGTGCCATACACCTTGACCCCCCAGCCCCCACCCTCCGTCTGTCTCCCCGCTTCCTTGTTCCCTTACCATTGCTCCCCCCCCACCTTGGAGCTTTTTTTTTAATGTGGGTATGTATTAGATCATCTACTGGCTTCATATTAGAATTGAGCACATTATATAGAAACCTAAATGCCCACCAACCCAGGAGTGGATTAATAGGCTGTGGTATATGTATAGCATGGAATACTTTTCAGCCATTAAAAGAAATGGAGACTTTACATTTTTTGTATTAACCTGGATTAAGTTGGAACACATTCTTGTTAGTAAGGCATCACAAGAATAGAGAGGCAAAGATAACAAATCTCATTAATTTAAATGAAAAAATGAGGAATTGGACTTTCTTTTTCTGGAAAATCTACCTGTTTGCTTTCTGTATAGTACCAGTCACATTGATGTTTATATCCTATATTTTACAAATTACGAGGTAGGAAAATGTCTTCAGATTAACCATGTTTGACTGGGCAATGCATTTCATTTGGGGGAAAGGAGCACTTTGTTTGCCAGAGAGAGAAGAGACCCTGAGAAGTCTCGTGGGATTGGAAGGAAATAGCTTCAGCTTGGAGAGAAGAGAAGGTTGAGTGAGGAGGGAGAGTGGGTTTGGAGCCATGAACTGGCCATCAGCCAAGACCTTTTCCACCTGGACATACACATTCAGAATCTTCAGTAAAATCAGGAAGTTTATTTATGTGTGGATTTCTGAGGAAATTAAGAAAAGTCCTGAATACTGTTTTGCATGCTGGGACCTTTTAAAATAGGGGTAGCCTAGACAAGCAGAGCAGGGGAGGGGAGTGTGCTGGGTCAGGAACCCCATTAGCGCATGTGGTCAGGGGAGCTTTGGGCTGTTGTGGGCTGTAGAATTGGAGCCAGGCTGTGCTGAACCTAATCTCCAGGGTGCTAGGGTTGGCAGGGCTGGGCAAGAGTATCTGGCTGTACGTATTGTTCTGGGCAGGGTATGTTCCCTTCCTGTGTACCTGCAGGGCTGATGTGTGCTGACAGCTTACACACTCTGATGCCCTACTGGATTTGAGTTCTTTAAAAAGGACCACTAGGTGGCTTTTCTAACTTCTGACTCCAAAAAAATGAGGAAAATCAGAAACTATCATTTTACTTAAAATTCACAGAAATAAACCCTTTGAAGTTCTGTTTGTTTATTGCTTCATCATCTTCACAATAGAAAAATGCACTGATTTTAAGTGACTGAAGTAAGGGCAGTGGATCCCAGTTTAACATTCAGCAGAAGATCCATTGTCTGATTTTGATAGAAGTGCATGAATGAGTCAGTGAGTGGAAGCTGTTTCCGTGTTAAGTCCTTACAGATGTTAAATTTAGCATAGGCACATAGTCTGGGGACTGCTGAACGCTGTAACATTAACACTCTCCCACCCAGCGAACTGCTTCTTGAGTTGTTCTCAGAGGAGTTTTCTGCTGAGCTGCCACAGTAGTTCTGGACAAGTAGCACATTTCAATCCTGCTGTTCACCATCATGCTGTCAGGTTGTCTGTGGAGAAAGTTTATGGGCATGCAGGGACACAGATATATGCTCTTGCAATATTGATGAATTCCTTTCTCCCCTCCAAAAAAACTTTTGCACATAACTTTTTGATTACTATATTTCAAATTTATATTTTGAAAATAATGGGTTCAATTGGTCAGTGCTCTCTTTCCATTACTATTTGTTTTTGGAAAAATAATGTCGAATTATTTGTTAAAAGACACTGGTAAATTTTGTTTTCTGAGGTGATTTGAAAATTGTCACTTTCCTTTAAAGTACCAGTAATTAAAATGAAGATGGGAATGTTAATAGGATTGTCTCAGAATCAGTGCACTGATACCGATATATGAGATTATTAGCAGAGAGTATTTATCAACCCTAATAAGTCAGCAACTCTCTAGAACTTTCTATTTAATTTTCTTACTAAGCTACGTTGGGCATAATCAAGTCCCAATTGGAAGTAAGGACTGCAAATTGGATCCAGCCAACTGTAATGATTAGCACCGGAAATGCCCCATTGTGGAACTGTAGTTCCATCTGCTAGTGAAAAAAAGATTGCGGGTAAGTACCGTTAGGAATTCAGTGCATGGGAGTGAATTCCATGCGAAAGGCATGATCACTGAAAGCCACTGATCATGGTGGGGCGGGGGGGGGATGTAAGAATATGAAAATTTTATCTAAAACCCGTACTTTGTTAATTAGTAGCTTTCAGGGCACTTATATCCTGCAGGTAGCATTTCAATTATTTCCTGAATGCTAGAAAATGCTCGGGTTTGAGATCATGTTTTTCGGTATGATTTGTGCTACCTACACATTCTAAAGGGATTTTAACCAATTGACTTGCAGCAGTGAAGGAGGGTAGGCGGGGGAGAAGCAGCTGGTGAGAGGGTGAGAAGGGAGATAGGGGAAGGAGTGAAACTGGCTTCCCTGTGTATGTGTAGGGAGAGTAGGAGACCCCGAATTAGGAATTATCAAATTGTTCTCCCCTCCTGGATGCGTTATTAAGGTCAATTGACATGTTGATTCGTACTTTTTCCACTCATTTTGCATGATACTGAGAGGGAGTATGGTTGGAATTAACAAATGACTGCTCTCTCCTGCTTCATCTGAGTATGTTGAACAGCTACAATTCATTAATCAGATATTTGAATCATCTAGAACAGGGGTGAGGAACATTTTCGTGTTGGAAGGCCTCATCAATTTAACTATAATCTCAAGTAAGTCCACATTCAAGAAACTTCAATTAGATACATTTTAAAATAATGATTATTTTGTAAAAATCTAGCTAATATTATTGATAGTGGTAAACAATTTCAAAAAATGAAAAATATTTGTCAATTTTTGACGTTAACTACCATTTTAATGACGTTGTTGGGTCTGTTTTTTGCTGGGAAGCATTTGAATATCTGGTTGCAGCATGGAGGTCTGCAGTTTCAGTTGATCCTGCAGATGGCTGTCAGCCATTGACCTAAAGGGCATCTTAATTTGGGTTAGGTAGAAGAATGTAAGTTCACAAAAACAAGTGATTGAAAAGCAAGAAAGCTTTTGGGGGGCATGTTGCTAAAGGCATGGGTATGCTATTGCATTTTTCCATATTTGACTGGATCTTTCTTACATCAAACAATGGCTTTCATATGTCAGTCAGTTCCATCGGCAATTCTTTAGGTGCCTTGATGATGTCAACTAGGTGAGGCCGAAATGTTACTTTGAGTGTGAGGTCATGATTCTCAAAATCAGCGAACCTTTCATTGAATTCTCCAACTAGTAGGTCTAACCTCTGTGTCTTCTGCAAATGATTCACCTGTATTAGCTTGCACATCAATGACCTCTGCTAAATAGGGAGAATGTCTACCTGAAATTTCCTTTTGAAGAAGAAGTGTTTTGAATAAAACTAGCTTTTTACAAAATGGTTGTATTTTTTGCCACATAACATATATAGGCTTAGTTTTACCTTGGCAAAGAAACATTCGTGTCCCTTTGATGTGATATGCTATTACACAGAAATGCTGCATTCCTATAGATATCCTCTTTTAAAAATTGCCTTTGCTGATTCTGTTCTTCATACAATTTAACTACCTGTTATCAGTGTAATAAAATTTGGGGTAGCACCCATCTCTGCAACAGCCAACACACTTTAGAAATATGGCAAATCCATACTGAATACTTAGGGTTCAACTTTAGCAGGTTACCAAACTGATGATGCTTTGTTGCCTCTGCATGAATGGAGTTAACAATACTTATAACTTGTTGAAAAGTGTCACTTAAAATAGTAGGTTTAGCACAGAGATTTAGTGATGAAAGATAAAGTGAAAAGAAATGAGAACATCTGGATTTGTTAACATTTTTTTATCTGTGCAATAAAACCCTTCACATTTTTCTGTCATGGAAGGTGCACTGTCTGTACATACACTCACCATATTTACCAAATTCAACCCAACTTAATAACATTTACTTCGAAAGTTGTTGAAGTTATTTCTTGTGTTCTGTTCACAAGAGTACCCAAAGTGAGTAACTCTTCATATCAAAGAAAATCTTCTGTTATGATCTGAATGAAGTTTAAAACCTGCACCAAGACAGTAGTATCAACTGATTTATCCAAAGCAATCATCCAAAGTGATTGGATAGTATATATTTTCCTTTTGAAATCCTGCACGAAGTTGTTCTGTTAAGCAGAAATGTACTTCATACTGTTGATCAGTTATGGTTCTCCTTGAAAGAGGCAGTTTTTGTACTTTGAAATGTTATCTGAGTCTAAACATCCTACAACTTTGGCAATGCCTTCTTTCACAATTTCTACATCACTGAATGACTTCCCTTTTGTCTTGAGTATATAAGCTACTTTATGTGTTGCTTAAGTGGTATTATTTCCAGGTCTTGTTGCTGCTTAACAGAATTGTCTTTGCTTTTGCTTTTCATCTTTTAATTTCTTTTTTTTTTTGAGACAGAGCCTTAAGCTATCCCCCTGGGTAGAGTGCCATGGCATCACAGCTCATAGCAACCTCCAACTCCTGGGCTCTAGCGAGTGTCCTGCCTCAGCCTCCCAAGTAGCTGGGACCACAGGCACCCGCCACAATGCCTGGCCATTTTTTGGTTGCAGCCATCGTTGTTTGGCGGGCCTGGGCTGGGGATGCGAACCCGCCACCTTGGGTGTATGTGACTGGCACCTTAGCTGCTTGAGCCACAGGCGCCGAGCCTCATCTTTTAATTTCTGCAATACAATCTTTTGCACCTCTCACTCTGATTTAAAATATTTGTTGTCCTTATGAGTATTACAATGCTGATGAGCACTGAATTTCTTTAATGCTGATATTTCAGTATCACAAAGGAAGCAAATCATCTGTTTAGCAGAAACAAGGTAATATTGTAATTTCCAATCCTCATTAAAAAATCTGTTTTCTTTCTTTAGCCTTCTCTTGGTCTTCTTTGACATGATGGGCAGTTAAGCAGAGAGAATTACACACCCATAATAGTCTGAAATTAAAAAAATATTGTAGAGCTATGCAACTATTCACAAATTTCACTTCAAAAAGAAACACAGCACACCTTGTCAAAAGCTGATAACAGACTTGCATATTTGACCTCCATGAACTCTTGCCAGCCATGCTCCTATGGTACTGGTGGTTAGGTATGAGTAGTTGGAACTAAGTCATGAGCATAGCAGATGTAGCCCTAATAGTTTACTGATGCTTTAATTATGCCAGGCTGTCTGGGAGGATTACTTCATTGAAATTCTTATTCTTTGGTATTTTAAATTCGTTCATTTTAAAAATATAAAAGCAAAAAAAAGTATTAATCAAAATAAAAGGATTTGTTCTATAATAGGAATAAATTTGGATTCAGTCCAAAAGGCACACCGAAGGACTTGGAAGGCCACAGGTTTCCCATCCCTGATCTAGACCCTGGAGCCTACTGCTCAGTAAATAGAAGTAAAGAGCAAAAGAAAGCCCAAATTGTTCCAAGCCTGCCTCTCAAATTATTTATGTGCCTCGTTTACATTTTATTTTTTTGCAATGGCAGGTTGGCCTTTATGGTAGATTTTGTGCATTAAAAACCAAGTTTTAGGCACTCTAGAAGAGCTCCAGGTTTATATAAGACTGTTGTGATGAGTTTTTTTCTTAAAACATGAAATTATTCATAATGTAAATAGAACTCTTTTACTAATTTTTCTATATTTGAATGGATATGGGACTTTTCTCAAAGTTGTCTATGATTATATATAACTCAATTATAAGTATTTCCCTCGAAATGCTTATATAAAGCACTATTTCCTAATGCTTTGAAAGTAGTGACTCCCTATTATTGTTCTTGATTTTGTGACACCTTCCTCTTCTTTCTGTACTAACAATAGAATTAAAATTAAAATAATGAAAAATATGATTTCAATTTCTATATGTTCCTAGCATGGGACTATCACATAATCAAATGAATGTCTACTCTTATTTTTTTATTTTTGATAAGTGTATGAAGTTGGATATTCTGATTTGTTGCAATGTTTTCAAATTTCCCTGGCCACAAGAAGCACTTGGGATGGGCATAGGGTATCATTTGTTAAATATATGTATTCCTGGGCCCCACCTCCTATCTACTGAGCCAGATATGTTGGATGTGGGAGTACATTATTTTAATGAGCATCTCAGGTGATTCTTATGATCTGGTAAGAGGGACTGGTGATACAATGCAGTAAACCTTTGGATAGAATAGAATCACCTTTGTCTTATTTAAAAACAAAATTTCTGAACTCTATCTCCTGATTCAAGGGGTCTGGGGTAGAGCCTGAAAGTCTGCATTTTTAACAAGGTCCCTGGTCTTACTGTTGCTTCCAGTGCAAAGATTACACTTTGGAAGCCATTAACTTACTGGAATGAATTTAGTCTTGAGACTAGGTATATCTGGGTTTTAATCCCTTTTATTAACTGGGAAGCTTTAATATACTTACTTAATAACCCTGAGCTTTTTTCTTTTTTCTCTATTTTAATTTTTTCATATGCTTAAATAAATTTATACACTCATGTGTCTTGTGGTTGGGAATAAAAGTGACACTGGATAAATAGGGAGTACAGATGGACGCTGGGGAGGAGGCAGAAATGAGAGCAAGGAGGAGGCTGGTGAGTGGTACAAGGGAGAGTGAGTGGTCTGCACAGTAATAACTGTGTCCTGGAATAACTAGGTCCCAGCAAAGCAACAGAATCTGAAGCCAACTCAAGAATACGAAATGAATTTATTAAGTCAGGCTCACTGTTAAACTTTGCAAGGGGAAGAGAAAGGTCACTTGTCTGTACGAGTATGATATCACTGATTAATTTAAATGCTTTGTCTGAATGATGACTGTAGAGATTCTGAAAGTTCAGATACTGAAAAAGAGGAGAATGTTTAAATAAAGAAACCAATCATCTGAGAGCTGTGTGTCATGACAGTTGAGGATAAAATCATTGCTACCTGCTCTTCTTACTCACATGACTAATGGCATATTTGTAAATTTAGTTGTGCTCATAGAAAGAAATATATAGCCATCACATTTAGGGTTCAAAACCATTATTTTAGTGTATATACTCTGTTCTGTTAGCTTTTCATGGAAGTCAAACATTTATGAAGTATTTTTTCTCTCTCATAATTTGAAAAATAAAAGCCAATTTGGGTATAAAAACCCAATGTTCAAGTGGAAACCCTATATGAGCATAGTGTGCCTATGGAAGTTAACTTCTACAGTAGTAAAGAGCAAGAGCCTAGGATTCAGATGCCTGGGTTCAAATCAGGCTTCCGCCTCTTAGGCAGAGCCTTGGCACAGTTACCTGTGCCCTAGTAATACTTATTAAGCTAGTAATAATCATGGCACATAGCTAAGGGATTTCTATTGAACTTTTATTCAACAAATATTTACCAAATGCTTATGAGGTGCCAGACATAGTTCCAGGTGCTGGGGCCAGCTCCTCTCAGGGAGCTCTGAGAGATAGGGAGTAAACTTGTGAATAGGAAAGTTATTATAATAATAATACTAGATGCTAAGGGTAAAGAAATTGGCATACAGGCTCATCACAAGTGGCATATCACTTAGATTTCTTGACTAGAGTTTTCTGCTTTACTCATCACACTAATACTCCTTAATTCAGTGATTTAACAGAAATTAGTTTGTAGCTTAAAAAAGATTGTTCGTTTCTTTCCTCCTTTAGGCATTAATATATTTTGTCTCTATTACAAGTACAAATAACAGTGAACTTTGTGTATTTTTATTCTCTATTGGATGTGCTTGTAATTAAGACTTAGCTGCAAATAAAATGTAATTATATTCACTTTATAATTTCTTAGGAATTCTATAATTTATTATTTAGTAATTTTTGTTTTGTTGAGGACAGACTTAATCACACAATCTAAGAAGCTACTGACTCTTACTAACTTCACCATTTTAAAGACTTATTATGTTTGAACATTTAATTAAAACTTGTCTCCTAGAGAGTACTATTTTGGTTTTGCCAAAATTTGCCCAAACTGTATTAATTATTGACTGTGACCCATTTGTGATTGTTCTTCCTTCTATGAGATTATAACTAATTTAAAGGAAAGACTGAATGAAAATTTTCATGTTTTGCAGACAAGAGAACCCTCCTTTGTCCTCAGCAAGTTAATTATTAGAACAAATAATTTTAGTGGACCATTTGGTATAGGGAAGATTACAGAGGCACAACCATTAATGGGCTGGGAAGATTTCTTTCCCACCTAAGGACCAAAACCAAAGGTCCTGAGATGACATTGTAACATCGTTTCTTTTCCAAAGTTTCTACCCACCTGGAGGACTATTAGCATGATATGAAGCATACTTTATATGAGCTTGATTTTCTCATGAACTTGAATGTTGAGAGCTAATAGGGTAAAAGCACAGTTATAGCAAGAAAACATAGTCTTAGAAACAATAAAGCTTAATGTGAATATAGAAAATATAACAGAAAGTAATCTGGGGTTGCGGTGATAACAGGAATGACTGAGCACATAGGTGAGAAATATCATCAGTATCGTAAAGGATTTACAAAGTACTGTGCCTAAGAACCTTGAGGTTACCATGGTACTGGTCCAGCCACTAGTGATTTGTCCAGGCCGGTAAAATCTTCCATCAGAAGGAAACTGCACAGATAAATAAAGCTTCAGAAAATAGGATTCATGAGGAAAACGTAAGGCATTAAGATTTTTGAAACGTAGAATAAGACTGAGGGGCAGCAAAGTTTATTCTTCAAGAACACAGGTATACACAGGCACACACATGCATTCTGTAGACCCTGCATGGTGGGAATAGTGGACATGCTTAGCATCATCTGAGATTCAGACAAAAAGAAGAGCTTCACTCGGATCATCTGAAGGAATAAAAAAGTTTTAGGAAGTCAAAATAATATAAAGATGAATTTTTCATCTTCTTCATTGGCAGTCCCTTCTGGATTGGTTTACCTTGACAGGAAACTTCTTTAGAAAACTTCTGTAGTCCAAGGATACTCTTAATTTAGGATAGGGAAGACTAATAACTCCCTAGTCCAAATGGATAAGAAGGTCAAAAAGAGCTTTGTCAAGCCTTGGCAATGTGGTTTTTCTTATAGGATGCTTTCCACTGATGGTTTGATGAAGTCAATTCAGTAAAATGAGTTTTATGTTTAAAATTTTGGTAAAATTTTTGTTCCCCATATCTTTCAGAGTAGTTTTTAAAACTTCTTCACAGTCTTGGCCTGCCGATGATTCATTATTTTGTCACCCTATGAGTGTCGTGTCATTTTTCTTTGCCATTTGCAAAATGGTTGTATTGTTTGCCCTTATCCAAGGATGCTGAGTGAGTGCTTGTGAATGTTTAATTATTGGTATTGAGAGAGAAGAGAGAAAGTGATTTATTTTGCAACAATAAATTATAGCTTCTGTTTGTGTCTGTTAAATAATAAAACTCAAAGACCTGCTTTCCTTTGATTAAACCATAGACAAGTATCAGTTTCTGTCTCATCTTACATACAAACTTAGATGACAAGCACCTAAACTTGCCTTTTGCCAGTTTAGATGTTGATAAGGCACTGAAGGATCTTATATTCAACTGTATTTATGTTCACTTTGGTTAAACTTCAGACAAGGAAAAAGATTGTTATAAACAATTTTGTTTTTAAATAGCTTCTTCATTTTTATTATATAATAGTAGTAATTATGCCAAATGTCTAATTATACTAAATACCAAAGGGCTAAGGATTATAATTACTGAAAATTTCAAAGAATGTGATTAATGGAAATCCTGAGGTTGTTATCACTATAAATTTATGATAACCAGCAGTCAAATGGACTCTCAACAGTGCCAGACAATCTTTTCTCTAATCCGTCCACTCTCCCACTGCCTGTCTCAGAATGATTTTGCTTGCGAGTGTCAGTGATCTAACTCATACTCTTTCAGAAAGTAATATTGGCTCAACAACTGGTAGGTAGGTCCCAGAGTATCTAGTTCAGCAGTTCTCAAACCTGTGGGTCGTGACCCATAGGAACTGTTTTAAAGGGCCACAGCATTAGGAAGATTGAGAACCACTGATCTAGTTGAAAGTAAGGCAACAAAAAGTCATCGGGACCCCCTTATCTTCCCACCTCTCAGCTTGTTGGGTCTGCTTCCAGATGAGATAACATGGGTGTTGGGAAGTCCAGACTTACATCCCATCATTCTAACAGCTGCCTGAGGAAAAGAATGCTCCTTTCCCAGGGCCTTCTCTCCCCGTGGTTCTGGGATCAGGCTTCACTGGGTTGAAGTGGTGACTAATGCAAGGGTAACAAAAGCTTTGGTTGGTCTGATGTGGACATACCTACCACAGGATCTGGGAAAGATAGGAGTAGGAAGGGGAGGGGAGACCAGCTTCTCTCAAGACCAGAGACGGGGAACGGGAAAAGGTGATTCACTCAGGGAAACACCTAACAGGAGTGAGAATGGAGGCTGAGCCAGCAAAAACAGCTGAAGACATTCCCTGTCTGCTTTGGTCAAACCTCTGATTTGCTCTATCTTCTTCTCCACCCTCAACCAATGACTTTGCCGTTTTTGCAGAGATAAGATAGAAGCCACCAGATGAGATTCCCTCATTTTACCACTACTCGTTCCTGTCACCTACTTACTCTGCCTTCATCCCCACCTTCCTTCCTGTTACAATGGAGGAAGAATCTTCATCACCAAAGCTACCCCACCACGTGAATCCTGGACCTCCCCCTCCTCTTTCTTCTCAGTTATCCCCTCTGTGTCCTTCTCTTCAATTGTCCTCTCTCTTCCCCCACCCCATACATCGGCAGAAACAAATTAAAAACCTCTGTTGATTTATATCCCTTTCCACCCCTTGCCTTGTCTTTTAACCCCCTCCCTCCACTTAAGCTTTTGTAGAACATTCTGTACACAGTCATTCTTCAATCTATTTCTTTCTACTCTGTGGCACCTCCATCACTACACATACACTCTTCTTTCTCCGGTCGCCAATTGCATTTGTGTGGTCTTATGGTCAAGCCTAGTGGACATCAGTCTTCGAACCCCTCTCTGGCATTCACACAGTCCTTTCTCTCTTGCCACGTTCTTTTCCATTGGTGGCCATGACAACATACTCTTTTGGTTTCCTCCTATAGCTTCAGCCTTCATTTCTCAACTTCTTTGTTAGCTTTTCTTCTTCTAACAAAATTCAAAATGTTGTACTTTCACAAAGGTCAGTGCTGGGCACTCATTTTATTCTGCCTTCTTTCCTGAAGTTGTCTCATCCAGTCCCAGGGGTTCAGCAACTGCTAAGTCCCAGAGCAACTAGCTGAATGCAAGAACCAATTAATCCACTAATAACCTGATAGTTTCTAACTCCCAGATTCTTATCTCAAACCCAGATGTCTATCCTGAGATCTAGTTCCTTGTTTGCAACAGTGTTCTCAGTACTCCAGAGCCACTCAGATTTTCTTGATTTCTGTAAGTGGCTCTTGCAGCCTCTCGGTTCTCCAACCAGGGATCTGAGGGTCTTTCTTCCTCTTCCCATTCCCCTGCTCTGACACAGCAGCAGCTTGTCAAACAAGCCCACTTCTCTCTTATTCTCACCCAAGAACCATGTCTTCAGATTTCTAACTGCAATCACCATTTAAGTGATCTCCTCCTTAATAGTTTTGTGTCCTCAAATCCATTCTCTATCAGGTAGACATGTTTTTCTTTTTAAATGTGGAACTTGGACCTCTCTGCCATAAAACCTCTATAGAAAAATATTCCATCTAAAAAGTTGCTTTCATAGTCTCCCATCCCAGCTTCATCTAATTTCCCCTCTCATCCCCCTATGTGTTTGCCACAGCAGCCCGCTGTTACTGTATTTACCTCGGGATCTTCCCGTGCTGTTTCTTCTGCGTGGGATATTTTTCCTACACCATTTGCTGGCGATTTGCCTAGCTTACATGTTAGCTCCTCATGGGACTCATAGAATTCCATTCCAATCTAAATTAATTCTCCTGTACATAAAATACCCTGCATTCAGCACAGTTCTTACTTTTTAATTACACATTTGAGTGATTATCTTTCGATATGTCTTTCTCCTACAGGTGCCATTACAGTAGATGCCATATATACCCAAGTCAGTGCCTGGCACTGAATCGGAACTCTATAATTGTATTGCTGAAAGAATTTCAGATATTCCAAAATATGAAGCGTTTTCTACACTACGTCCTCTTTTTATGACCCCTCTTTCTGAGGGGCATTTTTGCCAAGCACTGTTGCACTTTTGCAAAGAGATAACTAGTATGAAGTGACAGTTCTTTTTGTTTGACGTTTAGTGAAGGAAAAAGCTATGGCTGACACACTGGGAACTGGAAAAGTGTGGTATAGAATGCAGGGGTGTTATAAACTTAGAGAAAGATGTTCAACCAGGAATGGGAATATCTGGGTTTGACATCCAACCCTGGCTTTGATTTATATGTTTTGGGGAGGTTGCTCAAGTGTTTTGGATTTTCTCCCATCCAAGTACTAACCAGGCCCGACCCTGCTTAGCCTCAGATGAGAGCCGGTGGTTCCGGGTGGTATGGCCGCAGACTGTATAGGATTTTCTCAGCTCTCAAATCTTACATTTGAGAAAACAAACATAGGATTCTTTAAAAGTTATGGAACTTCTTAGAAATGTGTGATGCTCTCACAGTCTTTATTTTGATTTTCATTTGTGAACATAGAGCGATTTTACTTGGAGGCTCTGAAAGTAATAATGGACACAGTCACTCTCATAGACAAGACTAGCTGTCTCTCAATTCATACAAGTTATTATTAAGAAACCACCTAGTGACAATAATATGAAAGTAAGTAAGTGTAGTAAATTCATTATGGATTTCATTTTTAACTTTTTACTAGCTTTCCTGATAGCAACACTAATGACGTTTAACTATGTTGAGGTGTCAAGTCTTTTTTTAAAAGAGATTAATTAGAGATTATCCCCTAAGCTATTTGTATATTACTGTACTTTTCATTGGAAATTATTTAGTAGAAATGCTATTTTAGAAAAATGGTATAGATTATAAACACTTTCATTAAGTACTTTATTTCCCCATCATTTTACCAGTTCTATAGTAACAAATGACTTTAATGTTTTTTTACTGACAATTTAAATGAAATCTCAAAGATGAAACATTACTTTGAAATAAATTTAATTTAATTGACCCAGTGTGGCTTGGCGTCCTTGCTGCCTGTGATCCTCTTATGATTAACTACTAAAGAAAAATATGTAATATGAATATTTTTCTTTTATTTCTATACTATGAGATTCATATTCTGTGGGATAAAATATATAATCCTTTCTAGAGAATGTTAGTAGATGTATTAGAAATTTGTCCTTTCAGGGGTTATGCTATTTACTTTCATCAGCCAATGGGAATTCAAAGTCCTTTGGTAAAACTAATAATATTATATAACCAGAAAAACCCATACAACTCAAATTTTGTGTTAAATATCTTTGCATTTAGGCAAGTTAATAGACTAGACATCCATATGTGTTAATTTGTAGTCCTACAAAAATTCATGATGTTCACCCCTATTTAAAAACTGCTAAAATGAGGAAGCATAACTATTTCAAATTTTATAGGATTTTTTAAGCTTCTCTCAGTACAAAGAAAGTGAGCCACCTGTCTGTTTTTTAAAAAGTGAGCCAACACTTAGAAATATGCACCAGAACAAATATTTCAACTGAATTTGGTTCAGATTTACATGGGACATGAGAGAATTTTTTAGTTACCATTTCTTATTATGTCTTACAATTATATTCTTTTTTTTTTTTTTTGGAGACGGAGCCTCAAGCTATCCCCCTGGGTAGAGTGCCATGGCATCACAGCTCATAGCAACCTCCAACTCCTGGGCTCAAGCGAGTCTCCTGCCTCCACCTCCCAAGTAGCTGGGACCACAGGCG
>CAUYQV010049929.1:0-10913 GCA_963574575.1 Galagoides demidoff | reverse complement strand
AACTCTAGGAGGAAGAAGGGGGCCTGGGAACGTGGCTGGGAAGCACGTTCTGGGCCACCCTGGGGGGAGGAGGGACTTGCCTTGTTCCTGGAGTTGACTCTGGGGGGAGAAGGGAGGAGGAGGGAAATGGGCTGGAGAGGGCAGGGGCGGGGAAACAGGTGAAGGTGGTGGTGGTGGGAACAGGTGAGGGCTGGGGAACAGGAGTGGGCAGGGGAAGGAGGGCTGGGTTACAACACTGGGACTACAGGTGCCCGCCACAACGCCCGGCTATTTTTTGGTTGCAGTTGTCATTGTTTGGCAGGCCTGGGCCGGATTCAAACCTGCCAGCTCCCACATATGTGACTGGCATGCTAGCCACTGAGCTACAGGCGCAGAGCCAGCCATATCAATCTTCAAAATTTTCCTTTCTATTTGCTTTCTAAAGCACATATTATATTCTAGAACTATTTGCAATCTCTCATGCAGCCACCAGCTCCTCTTCCCAAGGGATCACGGCTCAGTGCCACCCCCCATCTTTCAAAGCCCCTCACAGCTTCCCTCTGCAGCAGAAGGACCGCACAGGACAGTGGCAAAAAATGCATGTTGATAAACAAAGCCTCTTTTTAACATAATCCCTGGATCATGCACAGCTCTCTAGAAAGCACCCAGTAACTATCCCTTCTCCATATCCCAATAGAAGAGGCATGGAAACACCACGATATGACTCTTACCTAGGAATAGGAATCACTTCTGGGGGTTAGGAGTGTGAGGACAAGGACGGAGAGACTGGGGGTAGAGAGGAGGGGGCAGTAGGAGTCAAACTATGAGAGCCTGAAGGTCATATCAAGGAGTCTGAATTTTCTTTTCTTTTTTTTTTTTTTTTTTGAGACAGAGCCTCAAGCTATTGCCCTGGGTAGAATACCGTGGCATCACAGCTCACAGCAGCCTCCAACACCTGGGCTCAAGCAATTCTCCTGCCTCTGCTTCCCAAATAGCTGGGACTACAGGCACCTGCCACAACGTCCGGCTATTTTTTGGTTGCAGCTGTCATTTTTGTTTGGCGGGCCCGGGCTGAACTCAAACCCGCCAGCTCCAGTGTACGTGGCTGGCACCTTAGCCACTTGAGCTACAGGCGCTGAGCCAGAATCTGAATTTTCTTGTGGATCACACAGAGGGGCATGGGAGATGTCTAAGCAAGGGAGGAAGTGACCAGTAAGAGAAAGACAGTGTCATGGAGAGGGCTGCGTCCCCCACTATCTATTCCTCCCTTCTTCCCGTCCGATGAGACCTTCTCATTCCTTAGGAGCCGAAATGTATCCTGCCAACAACCACATTGGAGCCAGGTGTGGCATGTAACTGTGTTCTGACCAATGTGACATAGGTGGGGGTGCTTTGCAGAAGGCTCAAAGAAAAGAGGACAGAGCTGAAGGAAGCTCTTTTTATCCATTTCTTCTTCCTCCCATATTCCATGAAGACATGACAGTTAGAGCACTAATAGTTATTTTGGGCTATAAAGTGATTTCTAGGTTAGAGCCTAAAACTTAGGATGGCAGTACAAAGAGATACGTTAGTTGTTCGTGATCCCAAACCAGTGCCTAGTAGCCAGAGGATGCCTGGAAGACTGATGGCTTATCTACCCCAAGTGGAACATATTTAGCTTTCACATCCCATTCAGAACTCTCTGTGCACACACTCTAACATCTACCCCTTCCCCAACCTCCCCCATCTCTGTCAATGTACCACTGCTGGATGTCATGTTCCGGTCCCCTCTTACTCATCTGTGAGACCCACCAGCTGTGCCTCAAAATATATCCGTACACCAACCACTTCTGTTCATTTCTATCATCACCGGCCCAGGTCACTATCCCCTTCCACCTGGGACACTGCAATAGAATCTTAGCTGTTCTCCCTGCATGCGGCCTCAGCAATGTTATAAAATATTAATTCAGCCAGGAGAGGTAGCTCATTCCTGTATTCCCAGTACTTGGGAGGCCAAGATGGGTGGACTGCCTGAGCTCACAGGTTCGAGACCAGCCTGAGCGAGAGCGAGATCCCTTCTCTGAAAAATAGCAGGGCAAATGAAAAGAAAAAAAAATAGCGGGGCATCATGGTGGGTGCCCGTAGTCCCAGCTACTTGGGAGGCTGAGGCAAAAGGATCACTTGAACCCAAGAGTTTGAGGTTGCTGTGAGCTAAGACGCCATGGCATTCTACCAAGGGTGAGCAAGTGAGACTCTGTCTCAAAAAAAAAAAAATTTTTTTTTAATCCAACATGTCTTTGCCCGTAGCTTCCTACTTCTTTCTTCTTTGCCCTGACCTCCCACCCACCTTCCCATGGACACTTTCAACCATTCTCCACAGAGTTCATGGGGAGGCTGTGCTGGGTACCGTAGACTCAGAGATAGACAAAGTACCTGCACGCACCCCCAGGCCCCCAAGCTGGTGAGAAACCCAAACAGGGGAGATGCTGGCAGAACAAGGCTCCTTCCCTCCTTGGGGCCTCCCCACTTGCTGTTCACTATGCCTGGCTGTTCTTCCTGTCTTTCCCCATCCAGCTGAGTCCTGATTAGCCTTTGGGCCTCACTTACAAGCTTCCTTGATCCTCTAACTCCCTAAACTAAGTACTTTCCTAGGGATATTCTCATAGCCAGTGGTGTGCTGGTGAGCTGGGGGTGGGCCAAAGCCCTGATTTGCATGGTGCCAACCGTCATGGTGTAAATACTCCCAGCACAGCTATTTCATGCTACAGTATGAACATGAAGTCAGGAAGGACTGTGCACATTCAGCTCTCTGGACCCAACATGCACCAACTCCATGAGTTATGGTACACGGGAATGCACGAATCACTGTTCGATATGGATATTCGACACCAGTGTTCCCCACTGCCCTGTGAGGTGTCTGTTAACATTCCCAGGGTCCGGTTCGGTGTCTAGTCTATGGCTCATGTCAGCACTCAGAGATTGAATGGGAGAGGTGTGGATGCCAGCTTCCTCCTGGTGTCAGCCAGGGTCCTGTCAGAGAAATAGATTAATTTCAAGGAATTGACTCACCCACGTGTAGGGTCTGGTTGGGGGGCAACTCTTGAGCAGGAGCTGATGCTACACCATAGGCAGAATTTCTTTTCTTTCTCATGGACATCTCCATTTTGCTTTTTAGGCCTTCCACTCCTGGGGTGCTCGCCCACGTTGTTGAGAGTGATCACTTTCACTTCTTGTCAGCTGACAGTAGATGTTAACCATGCTACAAAGGGTCTTCACCACAGCACCTGGATAAGTCTTTGGTTGAATAAGTAAGTGTGGCCTGGCCAAGTAGATACATAAAACTAACCAGCACATTCCTGTAGGCAGGGATTCTTTGAGGTCCCTGTTGGGGCAATTTCTTCCGCTGAGTTATGTCCACTGTGTTCAAGATGAATGTCTAGGGGTGGCCAGCCACCTTCCCACAGTCCAAGGAGCAGCATCTCCTCATTCATAAATTTGGTGAGAGAAGCTCATTTGGGCAATCATGGCACCAGGGTGCTGTGCCTGGGCACAGAGCTCCAAGTGGGAACCCCTGCCCTGCGATGTCCAGATGGGCTCAGCTTCCTGGCACAGGGCAGGAGCCCCCTGGGAGGCGACTAGGGACACACAGGAAACTGACAGCTGTTAAGCCCTGGAGCACTTCCCAGGGTCTAGCTGACACTCCAGATCTCCCTTTCCTCCTACAGGATAGCCTGGGTCCCCTTCCCTTCCTCCGTAGTCAGGCACCACCCTCTCATCCCCTGGAAGTCCCTACCCTGGTGCTACCTTCACCCCAAGGATGCCCACCGGTGCTACTCATTCTAGAAGGATGCAGGCATAGCTACAAGGAACATATGTAGCAGAACCCAAGGTTCAAGGTTTTAGGGCCATTGTTCCCAAGCCAGTCTCCTCTCTGAGATGATGCTGGGCCTGACAGAGACTTCATGCTTCTCTTTGGGGGGGGGGGGGGCCTGAGAGTAACAGGTCTCCCTAGCCTCATGCCCCTATCCTTGGAGAGGCCCAGCCTTTCTTCTACAAGACCCTCTGCTGAGGTGGGAGGGTTTTTCTGGGAGCAGATGAGATTCAGGTCATGGCATCCCCAAGTCCACTCTCTCAGCTGGAACATTCCAGGTATCCCTCATCATCATGGGTGCTCAGCCTCTGTGCCAGCTGATCCTGGGGCCTTGGTACCCAGAGCTAAGTGAGAAAGTGCCTACCTCCTCAAGGATAGAAGAAAGATGTTCAGTCCTCTGTGGAGCTGGTGATAGATGCTGAGTAACCTCTTTCAAGGCGATGAGTTACGCCATTTCCCAAAAGAGGAAGCAGACTGGAGAGATGAAGCATCTTGCCCAAAGCCACACAGTGGAGTCAGGACTCAAATTTGTTTGAGACAGAGCTTCACTTGGTCACCTTTGGTAGAGTGCTGTGGTGTCTTAGCTCACAGCAACCTCAAACTCTTGGGTTCAAGTGATTCTCTTGCCTCAGCCTTCTAAGTAGCTGGGATTACAGGCACCCACCATGATGCTCAGCTATTTTTTTGAGACAAGGTCTCACTGTTGCTCAGGCTGGTCTTGAACTTATGAACTTGGGCAATCCACATACGTCGGCCTCCCAAGTGCTAGGATTACAGGCATGAGCCATCTTGCCTGGCCTAAGGACTTAAATTTAGTTCTAACTCCCAGGGAACCTCCAAGTACTTGATCCCCATGGCCTTTCACTCCACAGTGCAGCTGTCATAGCTCTATGCTTGAACTGGGCATGAACCTCTGGACCCCAAAGCTGCAGGGAGGGTTGCCCAGTACTCTGGGCCTGCTAGGCACTCAATCAGCATCGGGTACACAGGAGAGCCCTGCTTATCATGCAAAGCTCTGATGATGCTTCGGCTTCCTAGTAAATCACTGTCATCATAGTGAGTCCCAGTAGTAAATTACAGTCAGTAGGCCCCCACTACAAGTCTGACACTAGGAAAGGGTGCCCCAGCCCACATATGGAATGCCTGAGGAATTACTGATCTTCCCAGGAAGGGGATTTTCTGGGAGGAAGGGCTTTGCATACTCCATCTCACTTACTATGGCTATGAGGAAGAGCGGTTATCATGCCCATTTTAAAGATGAGGAGACTGAGGTTGTTATTTGTCCACAATCACACAATAATAAGTGGTAGAGGCAGGTCTGTCTGGCATAAAACCCTCATGCTTTGAACCATGTCACACAAACTCTTTTTTTTTTTTTTTTTTGTAGAGACAGAGTTTCACTTTATTGCCATTGGTAGAGTACTGTGGCATCACATGATTCACAGCAACCTCCAACTCCTGGGCTTAGGTGATTCTCTTGCTTCAGCCTCCCGAGTAGTTGGGACTACAGGCACCCACCAAAATGCCCAGCTATTTTTTTGTTGTAGTTTGGCAGGGGCTGGGTTTGAACCCACCACCCTCCGTATATGGGGTCAGCGCCCTACCCACTGAGCCACAGGCTCTGCCCAACAAACTCTTTATAGAGGTTTGTCCCAAGTTCCTCAAAAGCGATTTTTTTTCTGAGACAGACTCACTATGTTGCCCTTGGTAGAGTGCTATGGCGTCACAGCACCCTCAAACTCTTTTGGACTTAAGCGATTTTCTTGCCTCAGCCTCCCAAGTAGGTGGGACTATCGGCACCCACCACAACCCCTGGCTATTTTTTTTGTTGCAATTATCATTGGTGTTTAGCCAACCTGGACTGGGTTCGAACCCACCAGGCTAGGTGTGTGCAGCTGGCACCCTACTCACTGAATACAAGTGCCACTGCCGCTCAAAAGTGATCTTAATTCTAGACGGTCTTGAAAACGTACACCTTAAGCTCTACCACAATTTTATTCTGTCCTGGGAGAGGGTAGACTGTGAACATGTTAATTCTCTGTGAAACAGACCTACAGCTTATTATAAACCAACATCCTGGAATCTAGAACTGCCATTTGGGCTCAGCGCCTGTAGTTCAGCAGCTAGGGCACCAGACACATACACCAGCGTTGGCGGGTTCAAATTCAGCCTGGGCCTGCTAAACAACAAGGACAACTACAACCAAAAACTAGCCGGGTGTTATGGTGGGAACCTGTAGTCTCAGCTACTTGGGAGGCTGAAGCAAGTGAATTGCTTAAGCCTAAGAGTTGGAGGTTGCTGTGAGCTGTGACGCCACAGCACTCTACTGCAGGTGACACGGTGAGACTCTGTCCCAAAATAAATAAATAAATAAAAAGTAGGTAGCACCTGTGGATCAGTGGGTAGGGAGCTGGCCCTATATACCTAGGGTGGCGGGTTCAAACCCAGCCTCAGCCAAACTGTAACAAAAAATAGCCAGGCGTTGTGGCAGGTACCTGTAGTCCCAGCTACTTTGTCGTAGTTTGGCCGGGGCTGGGTTTAAACCTGCCACCCTTGGTATATGGGGCCGGCAAGGCAAGAGAATCACCTTAGCCCAGGAGTTGTCTCAAAAAAAAGGAAAAAAAAATAGAACTGCCGTTGGATCTCTGTGATTTTGGTTCAGCCCTCCAGAGTCAGCTTGGGGGAGGGGCCCCTGGGAGCTTAAGCCTCAGGATAAGATCCATGCCTGGGTGCAGCTGAGGCCATGGAAATTCTCCCCCACCCCCAGAAGCTGCTGCCTCTTTGTGTGCTCCCTCTCCCCTCCCAACCCCAACCTCCCTGTCAGTACTGCAACCCCTTTGTTCCCCTCCCTGGCCTAGGCAAGAGCAGCTGCAGCTAACATGGACCAATATGGGCCAACAGGGGCACACCCATTTCCAGGAACTGAATGTGGTGCCGATAACAGTCCCCAGGCCTGGCCTTGCCCAAGATGGAGCATCCCAACCCCAGCTGTCCTACCTGACTCATTCTCTGAAGGTGGGTAGTCTCTGAGTGTAGTTGTGGGATTTAAGTGTGATGATCAGCGCTGGGAGTCCAATAGGGGACAGGGGACCAAAGCTGCGTCCCTCCTCTCTACTTCTGCTTATCCTTCAAGTTACTGGTGGTGTGTTGCTAGCCGCCTGACCTGCACTGTGCTGATCACTTCATAGGGATATAAGCCCATTTAATTCTCTTCACAGCCCCTAGGATAGCTCCTATTATTACCTCTACTTTATAGATAAGGAAGCTGAGGACCAGAGAGCTCAAGCGACTTGCATTATAAGGTCACACAGCTAGTAAGCATCCAAGCCAGGCCTTGAACACAGGAAGTCCAGTTCCAGGACAAGCCTGTACAGTATCTGTACAGAATTGGGGTCCAATGCATGTTGGGGTTGCTGTGGTTAATATGATTTTTATCCTCAGTTGCCAAGTACTTTTACCTCTGATTTTGTTCTCCCCATGGCCTGTATGGTAGATTTCATTACTTCAGTTTTATTACACTTTCACCCTCCCCCAGGATGGAATCTGCTTATAGATGAGGAAACTGAGGTTCAGAGAGGATAAGCAACTTGCTTGGTGTCACACAGCTGGTAAGTGGGAAGGCTCCTGATTCTTAGTCAAGAGCCTCCCACTCATGAGGGATCACAATGTGTTACAGAATTTAAACATCCTGAGTGTTCTTATTTTATGAGTCTAGATTCAAATCAGTCAGAACAGTTGAAGAATTCTCCCGCACATTCATCCAACCTTGCTCCCGACTGTATTCCAGGATCTTTGGGGTTGCAGTGGTGGAGATGGAACCACAACCTGGGAACTGGGATCCAGTGACACTTTAGAGGGCTCTGTCAAGGTTTGAGCAGGTCTCCCTTTCTTGTAGGGCCGGGCAGGGCTGGGCTAAATTCCAGTTACAGGCCTATTGCTCTTTTGTGTACTTAGAGCAGAGCCTTGCTCCCTCTGGGCTTCAGGGTACCACGAGGGGGAGGATTGCCTGCTACAGTGACTCCAGATGGCTCCAGGAGGAGAGCAGGGACCCTCTCGGCTGAGTGGGAGGTTATGTAGTAACATTCCTTCCTATGGCTCATCCAGAGGATAAGTGGTCCTCATAGGGACACCCCTGCATGCCTGTCAAGCCTAAACCCTGGGAAAGATCCTATAAATGACCGTGGAAAAAAGCTGTAGCTTCCTGAGAGTCAGAATGTCACAGGGGCCACAGAAATGAAGCCAGTGGCTATCAGCACAGGCCTTGGAGTCCAAAGATAGGAGGTTGACTTCTGGCTCTGCTACCAGCCAGCTGTGTGACATTAGCCAAGTTATCCAGTCTCTCTGAGCCTAAGTTTCTTCATCCATAAAGTGGGGATAATATTTTGAGGGAAGCAGCTTGGTGCCCATAGTTCAGTGGTTAGGGTGCTGGACACATACACCCAGGCTGGCGGGTTTGAACCCGGCCCAGGCCTGCTAAACAACAATGACAACAATGACAATTCCAACTTAAAAATAGCCAAGTGTTGTGGCAGGCACCTGTAGTCCCAGCTACTTGGGAGGCTGAGAGAAGAGACTCACTTAAGCCCCAAGACTTTGAGGTTGCTGTGAGCTATGATGCCACAGTAGTACTCTACCGAGGGCAATGTAGTGAAACTCTGCCTCAAAAAAAAAAAAAAAAAAAAAAAAAAAAAAAAAAAATATATATATATATATATATATATATATATTTGGGGGGGAACCTAGTGCAGAGCCCAGCAGCTATTCTTTCAATGAATCATCATTGAAGCTGATAATCATATCACAGAGGGGGCAGCACAGAAGTTACCATTTATGAGCACCCAATAGGTGCCAAAGCATGCAGCACAGAATGGGTCCTCATAGCAGTACTCTGAGTGTGTGTGTAAATCTTTATCTAGAAACAGAGAACAGCATCGCTGGTGCTTCAAGGAGGATGACTGGACAAGGGCTGGATTAGTGCTGAGTAAGTACTTCTTTCTGCATTGTGAATTTTGAATTATGTGACTGTTTCTCTACTTTAAATTTACATTAATGGCTCAGTGCCTGTGGCTCAAGTGGCTAAGGCGCCACCACATACACCTAAGGTGGCGGGTTCAAATCCAGCCCAGGCCCGCCAAACAACAATGATGGCTGCAACCAAAAAAATAGCTGGGCGTTGTGGTGGGTGCCTGTGGTCCCAGCTACTTGGGAGGCGGAGGCAGGAGACTCGCTTGAGCCCAGGAGTTGGAGGTTTCTGTGAGCTGTGATGCCACAGCACTCTACCCAGGGGGACAGCTTGAGGCTCTGTCTCAAAAAAATAAAAATAAAATAAAAATAAATTCACATTAATGGGTTCATAACCCAGTCGAGCCCCCACCACAAAATAATTTTTATAATATTTTCTTTTTTGGCTCGGATCCTGTTGCTTAAGTGGCTTAGGTGCCAGCCACATACACCTGAGCTGGCAGGTTCAAATCCAGCCCAGGCCTGCCAAACCACAATGACGGCTGCAACAAAAAAATAACCGGGCATTGTGGCAGGCACATATAGTCCCAGATACTTGGGAGGCGGAGGCAGGAGAATCACTTGAGGACAGGAATTGGAGGTTGCTGTGAGCTGTGATGCCATGGCATTCTACCCAGGGCAACAGCTTGAGGCTCTGTCTCAAAATTAATTAATTAACTAATCAATTAAAATTAAAAATAAAATTTTCCTTTTTGAGGCAGAGTCTTACCCTATCACCCTGGGTAGAGTGCTGTGGTGTCATAGTTCACAGCAACCTCAAACTTTGGGGTTTGAGTGATCCTCCTACTTCAGCCTCCTGAGTAGCTGAGGCTACAGGTGCCCACTACAGCACCTTGCTAGTTTTTTCATTTTTAGTAGATACAGGGTCTCACTCTTGATCGGGCTGGTCTCAAACTCCTGAGCTCAAGAAGTCCACCCACCTAAGTCTCCCAGAGTGCTGGATTACAAACATGAGCCACCACACCTGGCCAATAATAAAAAAAATTTAAAAAGAAAAAGGAGGGCGGCACCTGTGGCTCAGTGAGTAGTGCGCCAGCCCCAGATACTGAGGGTGGTGAGTTCAAATCCGGCCCCAGCCAAACTGCAACAACAAAAAAAATAGCCAGGTGTTTTACTGGGCACCTGTAATACCAGCTACTTGAGAGGCTGAGGCAAGTGAATTACCTAAGCCCAAGAGCTGGAGGTTGCTGTGAGCTGTGGCACCACGGCACTCTACCGAGGGTAACAAAGTGAGACTCTGTCTCTAAAAAAAAAGGGTTAATGCAGTGGGGCTCAAGTGGCTAAGGTACCAGCCTATAAAAAAAAAAAGAAAGAAAGAAAATGAAAAAGGAATAGTAACTTAAAAATAAGAAAAATAAAATTTACATTAAAGTTAGACTTCTCAATTCATCATTGGATCCTCAAAATGATCTGCAAGAGAGAGGTAGGCTCCCACCCATTTGGCAGATGAGAAGCCAAAATGGTGATGTGGCTTCCTTCTGGGTACATGGCAAGAGCATGGTGAGCTGGGACCTCAACCAGCAGTGCACTGGTGCCTGCAGTCCCCACAGCTCTAAGCATGCTGCTTGCTGGCTGAGGTCTGGGACTGAGCTCTAAGGAGGGACCCCACCCACCCCAGGCCCTAATTGGGACAGCACCCACAACAGTCTTCAGTCTGGCAGATTTTACTGGCTTGGCCTGAGAATATGCCCCACAGGCCTCAGTTGTGCAGTGGGAAGGAATAAAAATAGCCAGGCTGAGAGACCGGGGCTGGGCTGTGGGCAACAGGCGTGCCTTTCCCATGACTCGGGTTCCAGACAGGAGAGTTCTTTCTTGAGCCATCCTGTGTGCCAGGACTAGGGCTGGGTGCCCAGAGGCAGCATTGCTGGGTACAGCTGCTCCTGCCACAACCCTCCCCTGGGAGCTCATAGCCTGGTGGGAGGGACAGACATGTCCAGTGCAGCACCTGAGAGGACCAGCAGTGCAGCCTGCAAGGGAAGCCTCTCACCTACCTGGGGGCCTGCAGAGAAAGCTTCCAGAAAGAGGACACACTGGAGAAAGCAGTATTAAGCAGAGGTGCTGG
>CAUYQV010049928.1:0-19343 GCA_963574575.1 Galagoides demidoff | reverse complement strand
GGGCGTTGTGGCGGGCGCCTGTGGTCCCAGCTGCTTGGGAGGTGGAGGCAGGAGACTCGCTTGAGCCCAGGAGTTGGAGGTTGCTATGAGCTGTGATGCCATGGCACTCTACCCAGGGGGATAGCTTGAGGCTCCATCTCACAAAAAAAAAAAAAAATCCTTAATTATTCACATCTACAAAGTCCCTTTTGCCATGTCAGGTAACATATTCACAAGTCCTGGGGATCAGGAGGGGGACATGTCAGGGGGGTGGGAGGCAATTAGACTACCACAGTGGGTATTTGCAGACAAACTGATATTTAAACCACAGACTGAAGAGACAACCTAAGGGAGAAAGTAGGGGAGAGAGCAGGCCCAAGCACTGAGGCCAGCACCTCAGTCTCCCCTGGCCTGTATCAAACTCTCTTAAAAGACGTCCAAGTCCAGGGCCCCACCTTTCCTCCTCTCTGCTCTGCTCCACCCCATCCAGGTGGGCTCTGAGTCCTGGAGAGGAAGAGGAGGAAAGGGCAGCTCATTCCACAACCCTGAGGCTTCAAGCCACAGCACACCAGATGCTCTGGGGACACAGATGCTACCCACACCCCACACACACATACACAGAGGACTAGTCACGCCCAGTTGCTGGGCTCACAGCTTCCTGGTGAATTAGCAGTGAGGACACCCCCTTCAACTCGGCCTTGTCAAAATTCCTCTAGGAAATGAGTAAGAAAAAATCCATTCCATTCTGGTTCTTTCTGCTCTGCCTTCCCCCATGGAGCAGTTTTTCTCTTGCAAACACAATACTCATGTCACAGATGAGAGACAGAGCTACATTATTCAACACCTACTGATTAATGCCGGCTTCTAAACACCGACATGTGATGTTCCTGACATTCTCTTGACAGATTCACTCTTTACAGAGGAGGAAAAGGAGTTGGCTGGCGTCACAGAGCTGAGCCAAGGCTGCAGAGCTTTAGCGCCTGGAATCTGATCCCAGCTGGAACTGGATGTGTTTCCTGTGTCTGCTGTAACAAATCACTACAAATTTAGTGGCTTAAAGCAGCAACAAAAATGTATTCGATTACAGTTCTGGAGGCTGAAAGTCTCCAATAGATCTCTTTGGAGTAAAACCAGGATGTCAACAGAGCTAGTTCCTGCTGCAGGCTCCGGGGGAGAATCCTTTCTTTCCTTCTTCCAGCTTCCAGGGCTTGCCTGCCTTTTCTGGTTCGTGGCTACCTTGCTCCAGTCTCTGCTTCTCAGAGTCTCACGGCCTTCTCTTCTCTATACTCTAGCTTTGGCCTCCCTGCCTCTCTCCTATAAGTACCCATTCTTAAGATATATACGCTACGCAATGAAAATATATATCCACAAAAAAAAATCTTGCACTCACGTATTCATAGAAACTCTATTCATAATAGCCAAAAACTAAAAACAACTACAATGTTTCCACAACAGTGGAAATCGCAGTGTGCGTGTGCAATGGAATGCCACTCGGCCAAAGAGGCACAAACACCAATACCCTAGAACAGGGTGAATGAGTTTTGCAAGTATAACTTTGAGCAAAAGAAGCCAGACCCAAAAGAGTACACGTGGCATGATCCCACTGATGTGAAGATCAAGAACAAGTAAAAAGGTTACAATTTCTGGTGGTAGAAATCAGGTTACCGGACAGTGGTTGCTGGGTGGGGGTGGAGTGGTTTGCTAGAAGAAGGTACAGGGGAACTTTCCAGGGTGACCAGGATACTGTTTATCTTGATTAGAATACTGGTTGCACGGGCACACACATTTATCCAAATTCAACCAAATTCTATGTCAGATCTGGGTATTTTCTTCTAGGTAAATTATGCCTCATTAATGTTAGTTTTTGTAAAAATGAAAACAAAAATCATGTCGAAATAATGTTACCCATTGGAATAGGAAAGGTTAAATGGAACAATAGTAGCATGGGCGAGGCCCTGTGCAAGCCCACAGGGTGATAGTGAAAACATTCACAGGTCCAGGCATTGTGGGAAGGCAATTGGGCCATATCTACGTTATGAATTTGCCATTCCTTATCCTGGTATTTACACTGCGAGGTATTTACTTTAGGGAAATCCTTACAAGTGGACACAGGGAGAGTCTTTGTGGCAGGGAAACTTGAGGCCTAATGAAAATGTTCTGTATCTCGATTTGGGTGATGGTGACTCAGAGGTAGGCATGTGCCACTCTTCAAACTGTACATTTAAAAGGAGTGCATGGGAAAGTGTATAAATTCATTTTCATTGCCTCCAATTCACCGCGTTGGTGATAGAGGAATTACTTAACATTATTAGATGTGAAATACCATGTGCCAAAAATACAGACGGTGTGATTCTGTTCATGTAAAGCTTGAGAACATGCAAAACCCAATCCCTGTTTTTCTTTGAAATACAAATGAGAGGTATATTTAAAAACAGCTCACATCCTCAATCTTCTTCCCCAAAATTCATAGCCCCAGTCTAACTATGAGGAAAAGCCTTAGACAAACTCGAATTGCAGGACATTCTACAAAACACCCAACCAGTACTCTCCAAAACTGTCAAGGTCGTCAAAAGCAAGGAAAGTCACAGCCAAGAGGAGCCTACAGAGACCTGGTAATTAAATGTAATACCATGTCCCCAATGGGATCCCGGGTCAGAAAAGAACACTGGAGAAAAATGAGTGAAGTCTACTTAACAGTAACGTGCCAGCATCAGCTTCTTAGTGATAACTGTGCTGTACCAGATAAGGTTACAACAGAGGAAACCGGATCCCGGGCCCATGGGAAATCTCTGGGTTATCCTTGCAAATTTACTTTAAATAAGAATACTATTCCAAAATTAAATATTTATTTTAAAGAACAATATGTCAAAAGTGAATGGCATGAAAGTCAGGATCGTATTATCATTACCAAGGGGGAGTGGGCAAGAAAACATTTTAGAACTGAGCAGGGTGACCCAGGAGGTTTCTGAGATACCGACAGTGTTGTTTCCCGACCTGGGTGGGTCTTTTCAGCATGCTTAACATTTGTGAATCTATCCATTCTTGTGTCTGCACTTCTATGCATGTTTGCCATATTTCACACAAAAGAAGGTAAAATTTTACAGTTTCCTTCATTATCCCTAAGATCTATGTCTAGCAGCCTTTTCAGAGATTTACCACCTATTGGCACTTATCCCTCTAATAACCACCCATCTGCGGCCATCATTCACGTCTCTAGACTGCTCTTCTTTGACTAAACTATGTCCAAGCTCTTTCCATATTTGATAATTTAGCCTTTCTAAGGTAGGGCCGCAGACAATTTCCCTGTTGCTTTGTTGACATATCCGGTAATTAAATTGTGCATTCTTTTCCTTTGAGTTTTGTCCTGGTTAGAAATCCCTCCGCTTCCAATGTTATTCATTTTAGATTTTATGTTTTCATTTTTTTAATCTATCTGGGTTTGGTTTGGTTTTAGTGTAAAAAATTACATGGAAGCCTAGCTTTATGTTATTTCCAAAGGCTGGCTGGTTACTTTAACATCTCACCACTTTCCCTTTATTTTCTGATAAATTCCCTTTGTCTTGGGTCTGTTCCTGAACTTTCATTAGGATAAATTATCCGTCCACCCACCCATTCCTGCACCAGGGTTTTTTTTTTTTTTTTTTGAGACAGAGTCTCACTATGTCACCCTCGGTAGAGTGCTGTGGCGTCACAGCTCACAGCAATCTCACACTCTTGGGCTTAAGCGATTCTCCTGCCTCAGCCTCCCAAGTAGCTGGGACTACAGGCACCTGCCACAACGCAGGGCTATTTTTTGGTTGCAGTTGTTTAGCTGGCCCAGGCCGGGTTTGAACCCGCCACCTTCAGTGTATGTGACTGGCACCATAACCACTGTGCTACGGGCGCCGAGCCTACACCAGGGTCTTAATGGTGAGAACTCCAGCTGGATGAACTGTTATCTAGTTAGGGAGCATGTCCATACCCAGGGGACTGACGCCTCTCCCTTTACCTGGGATTTCCTATATCTTAGTGGACATGCACCCACAATTCAAGTACCAGTGAAAACCACCTCCTTTAAGTCTTTCTTGATCTTCAGAGTGACACGCTCTCTAGGAACACCTAGCAGCTTGGCTGGGGACATTTAGCAGAACCTCTGTAAGTTGACCACCCAAGGGACTGTCACAAATTGGCCAACATGTGGAGGTGGTCAGCATAAGGAACTAGGCCTACTGTACTGATACGTACAGGTGGTGCATGTCTGGTCTATGAAAATTAGGTCAACTTAAGGAGATAGTCGATGTAGGGAGGTGGTCAACTATGGAGGTTCTACCATATTTCCAAAGAAAGACTATTTCCAAACCCTGTTGGTTTGTAGGAAGGGAGTCTTGAATCTCCTAGTGAATCACCTGCCGTCTCAGTGGAAACTGAAGGAAGTCCATCTGTCTACAGATAATGCACATGAAGCCTTGAGTTAGGAGCCAGCCTGACAACAATGATGGTCATCTAACATTGCCTGGTTACCAAAGCGCCAATGTGTTGTATAATATGGTATGGGGTTCATTTATTCTAGATTTTAAGTTTCTTCAGGGAAGAAAACAAAACACTTTGAATGCATGGATTTAATCTCTGACACACATTCAAGCAAAAAGGCTGGTAGAAGGAACTTGGAAAATCTAATAAACTATAATATGATTTGTTCCCTGTCTTAAGGGGCTAACTCTGAAAAAGTAATGCCAGATACTTGATTAAGTTCATTTGTCCAAAACAAGCCCAGGGGTGACATACCAATACTTGTTTGAATACAATGACCAAGGTGAGATTTACCGGGTGAAATTTAATGATGCCTGTAACCGTCACTGTTGCAATTATCCCTAAGCATGTCCTTGTAGGTTGTTTAATAATAACATCTACCATTTCCCAAGCTGTCTGTGTGTGATGGACAGCTATGAGACACTAGCGCCCTTAATCCTCTCAATAGCTCTCTGAGTTTTATAACCACAATCCAGGTCTCATGGAGGCCACGGGCACAGACTCTGAAGCAACGCTGTGCAACAGGACTTCCTCCCATAGGTGAAAGCTCTGGACCAGCGAGGTCCAAACTCAGTAGCCAACAGCCACATGGGCTACTGAGCCCGTGAAATGTGGCCTGCCTGAGGAACTGAATTGAAATTGTTCTTAATTTTGATTAATTTAATGTTAAATAGTCTCTGGTTCTCTATCCCAGCTCTGCCACTTACTGGATGGGCTTGGGCAAGTGACTGCATCTCCTTAGCCTGTCTTTCCTCTTTGGTAAATGCTATGGACTGAATCACATCCCTCCTGCCAAAATTCACACGTTGAAGCCCTAACCCCAGAACCGTGGAGAGTGACTGTTGTTGGAGATAGGGCCATTAAAGAGGTGATTAAGGTGAACATAATTAAGGCAATTAAGGTTTAAAAAGTAATTAAGATAGTTAAAGCTAAGGAGGTCATAAGAATGGGGCCCTAATCTAACAGGACCAGCGTCCTTATAAGAAGGGGAAGATACCCTGGAGTGTGTGCACAGAGAAAAGATAGCGTGACGACACAGTGAGAAGGCAGCCGTCTGCAAGCCACAGAGAGAGCTTTCAGGAGAAGCCAACTCTGCCAGGACCTTGACCTTGGACTTCCAGCTTTTGCAGACTGTGATGAAAGTTGTTTCTGTTGTTTAAGCCTCCCAGTCTGTGACATTTTGCTACGGCAGCCCTTGCAAATGAACACAATGAGGAAAGATGTATAAGGACCTATTTCACAGGATTATTGTGAGAATTAATTGACAGGCATGCAAAGTACATGGTGCCCAGCACAAAGTGTTTTAGTCTAAGAGTCACTAATATTATCACTTATGAGGGAGCTGAGCTCAGAAAGGACTTGCCAGGGCCCCAGACACAGAGAGTAGAAGAAGCACGTCTCAAACTTGTTTCTGTTGACTCTAAAACCACCCTGCTGGGCTCCACCTTGCTCCTCCCCCGTCTTTAATAGAGACCCATCATCCCTGTCTTTGGGCAGGCTGACCGCCCATGGTGAGAATACAAACTTGCCGTTACCTTACAAATCTGACATTTCAGAGTAGGGCGTCTTTGGTATCTGGATTCCAGGTATTATTCTGGGCCCAGAGAAAAAACTAAATTTCCTATCATGGAAATCTTTTAAATAATAGCAGAGGACAGTAAAGGAAATGTTCACTGATTTAAAGTCACGGTTGCTTGGCCTTCTCAAAGAAGTGGCCGCCATCCTATGAACTCCAGAGAGTGCCCTAACCTCTGGCAGTCTTATCTTGGCCGGCCCAGTGAGGTATAGCCATACTTGATTTTCTCAAGTTCAGCTTCTTCACTAATGCTCCAGCCATCAATTAACCATTTGTGCTGCCAAAGCTGGGGCTTATTTCTGGCCAAGAGCCATAAAAGACTTCTTATCTTCAGTTAACCCAAACACATTGTTTGGGCCATTCAGATGCTGAGCTGCTACTAAGAGGCTGGCAGTGTCCAACAAAAGCAAACCACTGCGGCTCGGCGCCTGTGGCTCAATCTGCTAAGGCGCCAGCCACGTACACCCAAGGTGGCGGGTTTGAATCCCCAGCCCGGACCCACCAAACAATAATGATGGCTGCAACCAAAAAAAAAATGGCCGGGCGTTGTGGTGGGCACCTGTGGTCCCAGCTACTTGGGAGGCGGAGGCAGGAGACTTGCTTGAGCCCAGGAGTTGGAGGTTGCTATGAGCTGTGATGCCATAGCACTTTACCCAGGGGGATAGCTTGAGGCTCCGTCTCAAAAAAAAAAAAAAAAGCAAACCACTGCTAGCGCCTGAATAAAGCCATTCCTGAGAAAGAGCCCAGAGCCTGCCCTCAGATGCTATGTGCTCTCTCCTCCTGAGGCAGAATACTTGCCCCTCCCAAGAAATCAAAGGACCTACAGAAGTTCAAGACCCACCTGAGCAGCAATGAGACCCCCATCTCTGCTAAAAACAGAAAAATTAACCAGGCATTGTGGTGGGAGCCTGTAGTCCCAGCTACTGGGGATGCTGTGGTGGGAGGATCCCTTGAACCCAGGAGTTTGAGGGCTGATGCCATGGCACTCTAGCCCAGGCAATAGAGTGAGACTCTGTCTCAAAAACAAATAAATAAATAAAAATAAAACAAAATTTTATAAAGTACAAATAATGCTGTCTGGTCACAATGCAAAAAAAGTAGAAATTATTAAGAAATAATTTATTTTATAAAAGGTTCCTCTACCCAGACATTTTTAAACTTTTTTTTTTTTAAGAGAAAGACCCTTGCTCTGACAGCCAGGCTAGAGTGTAGTGGCTCAAACATATCATAGTTCACCATAACCCTGAATTCTTGGGCTCAAGTGATCCTCTGCCTCGGCCCCCTGAGTAGCACAGGTAATTTTTTCATTTTTTGTAGAAATGAGGTCTCACCGTCCAGGCTGGTCTTGAACTCCTGACCTCAAGTGATCTTCCCACCTTAGCCTCCCAAACCATTCCAAAGCACTGGGATTATAGGCATGAGCAACAGCACCAATCTAAACATTTTAGTAAACATTGGACGGGGCCCTGGGTAGCTGACAAAACTCATCTGGGTTTCAAGTGTGACCTGAAATAAGGGGAGTGGGCAGAGCCTAAGGGTCCTAAAACAATGGGACCAGTGCTGTGATGCAGCACCCGGGGAAGGAATAGTAGCATGCACCCTCCCAAAGAAGTGCCTTTCAACAAGGGTTTCCCGCCTGGACAGAGAGGCCCATGTCCAGGAGGAAAAAAGAAACAGCTGAGAATGACCTGAAGGGCCACACGATAGAATAGTGGACATTTCAGTGGTGCACAAATTCAGAGATGACCAGTGACTAGGGACACAGCCCTCCTTGGCACTGCAAGTGATCTCATGACCCAGCAAGAAAACCCCAAGAGTAGCAAAGGTGGGACTTTCCCGTCTAAATGGATACAAACCTGGAAGTGAAATTAGGTTGATTAAAAGGAAATAAAGACACGCCCTGTTTCTAGCATGCCTGAGTCGGTAGGCTGTGGAACATTCCCGTCCCCATTCTGGAAGGCCCCCTTCTCTTCTCTACTGCTTGATGGCTGGTAGAGCTCACTAGATACTCTTATTTTTAATATCCTGGTCCTGGCTGGGTGAGTGGTTCATGCCTATAATGTTAGAACTCTGGGAGGCCAAAGTGGGTAGGTCACTTGAACTCAGGAGTTCAAGACCAACCTGAGCAACAGCAAGACCCTATCTCTACTAAAAATAGAAAAACTGGCTCAGCATCCATGCTCAGTGGTTATGGCACCGGCCACATACACCAGGGCTGGTGGGTTTGAACCCAGCCCAGGCCTGCTAAACAACAAAATAACCGGGCATTGTGGCAGGCCACCAGTAATCCCAGCTACTAGGGAAGCTGAGGCCAGAGAATCACTTAAGCCCAAGAGTTTGAGGTTGCTGTGAGCTATGATGCCACAGTACTCTACCAAGGGTGACCAAGTAAGAGCCTGTCTCAAAAAATAATAATAATAAATAATAATATCCTGGTCCTTAAAGTCCCCTTAAATCTGGGACTTCTAGAGGGATTGAAGAAGGATGGACCATTTGATCTAATCTTCATTTTACAGAGAAGTGAACTGAGACCCGGAGAGGTGAAAGCACTTGCCAGGTCAACAGTAAGTCGCTGGCTGGGCCAGGATTCTAACCCAGGCCTCCAGTTCCAAAAACAGGTTTGTGCCTTGGATTCATCTCCATAGCAATTTATTTTAGTGAGTGAGGGGGCTTTGCTGATTCAGCATTATGTACCTACTATACAATAGAGCAGTGGTTCTCAACTTGGGGGTCGTGACCCCTTTGGGGTTTGAACGACCCTTTCACAGCGGTCACCTAAGACCATCCTGCATATCAGATATTTACATTACAATTCATAACAGTAGCAAAATTACACTTATGAAGTAGCAACGAAAATAATTTTATGGTCGGGAGTTACCACAACATGAGTCACTGTATTAAAGGGTCATGGCATTAGGAAGGTTGAGAACCACTGCAATAGAGGTCTCTCTAGGGGACATTTCTTTTTTTATTTCAAATTAACATAAGGGCACATTCAATTGGGTTACATTGTTTGCATTTGCTAGGTAGTGTTGGAGCTGGAGTTGAGTCCTGCACTCAGCAAGTGTGCCATATACCTTTACGTGGTACCCATCAGGGGGGAGCTTCTCCTTCCCTTCCCGCCTTCCCCCTACTTGAATTGTACTGTGGTTTTCTCTTGTGTGGGCTTGTAGTTGTTAATGTACTAGTTTCAAATTAATATTGAGTACACAGGTGCTTACTTTTCTGTTCTTGAGATACGTTTCTAAGGAGAATATTCTTTAACTCCATTCAGGTAAACACAAAAGCTATAAAGGCTCCATCTTTTCATGGCTGAATAGTATTCCACTGTATATGTGTGTCTGTATGTGTGTATACTAGGAGACATTACTGCACCTTCCATATGGAACATTTTTAGTATGGGAGGAGGTAATTACTCGGGCAAGATATCACAGTTATTGAGCTATTATCATGTAAAATAGCTTTCCATGAATAGACAAAGTAAGAAGGAGGCCAGTTGTGGTGGTTCATGCCTATACTTCCTAGCACCTTAGGAGGCCGAGGCAGGAGGATTGCTGGAGGCCAGGAGATCGACACCAGCCAGAGCAAAAGAAGACCCCATCTGTACAAAAAGTAGAAAACTTTGCCAGGCACAGTGGTAAGCATCTGCGGTCCCAGCCACTCAGGGTCTGCGGAGGCAGGAGGATCACTTGAGCCCAGGAGCTTGAGGTTGCAGTGAGCTAAGGTGATGCCATGGCACTCTAGCCTGGGCAATGGAGGATGAAAAAAAAGAATAAGCGAAGAAAGAAAGGGAGAGGGAAAGCTCTTTGCTGTCCCTAATCTCCTGATTTCCTCCATTCCCACTACTAAAGGAAATACTGGCTTTCAAACAGGTTTGTATATGATTTTATTTCCGGGACATCAGCCCATTGGCACACGGGTAGTTCGCATCCATAGCCACGCCCCCTGGGCATGCACATCCAGGGGCACCATTCCCACCAGGTGGAGTTCATCCTACTCACACCTCACCCTGCTTTTTCCTTCTCCTTTTTTTCTTTGTGTCTTATCTTTTCTTCTCCTGCGCTTTCTGCACGCGGCAGCACCGGTGTTGCTGCTGCCATCTCGTGGTATTAGAGAGAATTAAATTAGCCTGAGCAGGAAGGAAGCAGAGAAGTCCTAGAAAATGGTTAAGTACAGTTAAAGCCACTGCAATGTGGTAAGAGGAGGGAGGGCCATTTTGAGTCCTGATTCACATCCTCAGGCATCTTTAAGGAATTTAGTATTTGCTCCTCACTAGGAGATGTGAGGGACAAGCTGACAGATAACTCAGAAACAACTTTTTTCCTTTTAATTCAGCTTCCCACAAACCCAAGGACACTATACATATTCTACTGAACTAATGAGCCACTGTGGTAGATCGGAAATCGTTCTGTGCTATCTATCGTAGAAACAGATCTTTCCCATGAACTTCAAATTTGGCCATTATGGATTCATGTCTTAGAGTTCTGAAGGCATCCTCATATTTAAGAATTGCCTTCTAAAATGCTAATATAGCTGGTCCTCAAAAATCAGTGGAACTGTGTTGTTTGTGCACTGGAAGACATAATATTGCTAAGATGACAATACTAACCAAAGCAACAGACAGATTCAGGGCAATCCCTATCAAAATCCCAATTCTATATTTTGCAGAAATAGAAATACTCAACCTAAAATCCATGTGGAATTTCAAGCAAAATCAAAAAAATAAAAATAAAAAAGGAACAAACTTAGAGGACTCACATTTCCTGACTTCGTAACTTGGTATGAAGCTACAGTAAACAAAACAATGTGGTACTTACATAAGAAAATATATAAATACCAATAGAACCTACAGCTCAGAAATAAACCCTGAGACCTATGGTCAGTTGATTTTCAACAAGGGTACCAAGACCATTCAATGGGAAAAGAATGGTCTCTTCAACAAATGATACTGGGGAGACTAGCTGTCTACACACAAAGGAATAAAGTTGGATCCTTACCTTATACCATATACAAAAATTAACTCAAAGTGAATCAAGGACATTTTAAGAGCTAAAACTATAAAAGTCTCTGAAGAAGGGGCGGCACCTGTGGCTCAAAGGAGTAGGTCACTAGCACCATATGCCAGAGGTGGTGGGTTCAAACCCAGCCCTGGGCCATTCAAACCCAGCCCCGGACCAAAAACTGCAAAAAAAAATGTCTCTGAAGAAAACAGAGCAGAAAATGGACATGACCTTGGATTTGGTGATAATTTCTTATATATGACACCAAAAGCACAGGTAAGAACAACAAATAATAGATAAATTGGAATTTATTAAGATTAAAAACTATTATGCAATAAAAGATGCTACTAAGAGAGTTGGAAAAAATAACTTGCAGAATGGGATAAAAATATTTGCAAATCATATATTTGATAACATCTAGAATACAGAACTCCTAAAGCTCAATAACAAAGATGAAAATCCAATTTAAAAGTAGGCAAAGGACTTGAATAGACATTTCTCCAAAGAAAATATACAAATAGCCAAGAAGTACATGAAAAGATGCTCAATATCATTAGTCATTAGAGAGACGCAAATCAAAAGCGTAATGAGGGCCAGGAGCAATGGCTATGCCTACAATCCTAGCACTCTGGAAGGGCAAGGTAGGTGGATTGCCTGAGGTCAGGAGTTCAAGACCAGCCTAAGCAAGAGCAAGACCCCATCTCTAAAAAAGTAACCAGGTGTTGTGGTGGGCACCTGTAGTCCCAGCTACTCAGGAGACTGAGGCAAGAAAAAATCACTTGAGCCCAAGAGTGAGGTTGCTGTGAGCTATGACAGCACAGCACTCTACCCAGGGCAACAAAGTGAGACTCTGTCTCGAAAAAACAAACAAGAACCAAAAAACATAACATAATGAGATGTCACTTCACACCCATGAGGATAGTCATAATTTTAAAAGAAAGAAAGAAAGAAGAAGGAAAGAAGGAAGAAAGGAAAAAAGAAAGAAAGAAAGAGAGAGAGGAAGGAAGGGAGGGAGGGAGGGAGGGAAAGGGAAAGAAAAGAAAAGAAAAGATCATTGTTGAAGAGGCCATAAAGAAACTGGAACTCCTGTACCTTGCTGTTAGGAATTGAAAATGGTTTAACCACCATGGAAACACTTTGGTTGTTTCTCAAAAAGGTAAAGGTAGAATTTTTATGTGACCTGGCGATTCTACTAAAGACCATAAACAATTTATTTTTTTGAGATAGAGTCTCAGTTTGTCATACTTGAGTGCTGGCTGTGGTGTCTTAGGTCACAGCAACCTCCAACTCTTGGACTCAAGCAATTCTCTTGTCTCAGCCTCCCACCTAGCTAGGACAACAGGCCCCCACCACAACGCTCGGCTATTTTTTAGGGATGGGATGTTGCTCTTGCTCAGGCTGGTTTTGAACCTGTGAGCTCAGCCAATCCACCTGCCTCAGCCTCCCAGAGTGCTAGGATTATAGGTGTGAGCCACCACCCCCAGCCTTCTGAAATAATTGAAAACAAAGACTCAGACACTCGTAGACAAATGTTCACAGCAGTGCCATTCACAGCAGCCAAAATGTAGAAACAACCTAAGTGTCCATTCACAGGTGAATGGGTAAACAAAACGTGGTCTGTATACAGTGGACTGACTATATAGCTCATCCATAAAAAGAATGACGTCCTAGACGTGCGGCAACATGGATGTGTCTTGAAAACATTATGCTAAATGAAAAAAACCAGACACACAAAAAAATACTGCATGATTTCAGAGACAAAATGTAAATTAGTGGTTAGCAGGGACCAGAGGAAGAAATGATGAGACGTTATTGCACAATGCAGACAGGGCTGATGTTTGGGAAGCTGAAAAAGCTTTGGAAATAGTGCTGATGGTTACCCAGCATTGTGAATGTAATTAATTCCCCTGACTTGTATGCTTCAAATGGCAACTCTTACATTATACGTTTTCTACTACCATAAAAATTAAAAACAAATGGAACTAGGAAAGACTGCTTCACGGAATCCACAAGAGCAAAAACATAATCAATGAAAGTAAGAGGACAGGCTTGATTGTGGGGTTATCTTGAAAAATAACAATGAAAATAAGCTTATCTTATATGACATTCAACATATTTTTACATTATGTTCCAATTAACATATTTCACTTGATGTTCCCAATTAACATATCTTACATCATGTTCCAATTAACTACTAACGCTTAAAACAAAATCAAGTCTTCCTTTTTTTTCTGCCAATACAGTTGTCTCCTGCACTTAGAAACACTCCAGCTGGTCACACGTGGACCTCTATCAAGGCAGGAAGGATGCTCGAATACACACCAACGTCACAGTGGTCAGTTCATCGGTGAATGATTTTGCATCTTAGGGCCTTTTGCTTCCCTAAGATAATAAATATGTGGAAGAATAAGGATCTGCTGGGCTTGTAGCGCAGTTGCCACATCTCTGGGAGCAGCAGACAAGACTAATGTCAGGACGTGCAGGACCCCTGGTCACAAGCCTGAATGGTTTGAAGACTATTCCAATCTGTCATAGATCTCAGGGGAAAAAGTTTCAAGACTGCACTATCAGAGTTAAACTGAGCTCAGCCCTGAGTGAGGGGCTCTGTGTGACTACACGGATCATAGCCCATGAAGCTGGCCTGGCAGTTGCTGAGAGCTGGCGGTCACTGAGCTGTAGTTGAGAACTGAGGAGTGTCCGAGTGGAAATTTGGAAGAAAGAAGAGGTGAGCAGGTGGTCCCCAGGTAACCAGTGGGATTTATGCAGCTAAAGAAGATACTGTGGCTCAGTGCATGTGGCTCAAGCGGCTAAGGCGCCAGCCACATACACCTAAGGTGGCAGGTTCAAATCCAGCCTGGACCCGCCAAACAACAATAATAGCTACAACCAAAAAATAGCTGAGCGTTGTGGTGGGTGCCTGTGGTCCCAGCTACTTGGGAGGCTGAGGCAGGAGACTCACTTGAGCCCAGGAGTTGGAGGTTGCTGTGAGCAGTGAAGCCATAGCACTCCATCCAGGGTGACAGCTTGAGGCTCTGTTTCAAAAAAAAAAAAAAAAAAAAAAGAAGAAGAAGACGATACTGTCAGTGGCAGGGTGGTACCTGTGGCTCAGTGAGTAGGGCACTGGCCCCATATACCAAGGGTGGTGGTTTCAAACCCAGCTCCAGCCAAACTGCAACAAAAAAATAGCCAGGCATTGTGGCGGGCGCCTGTAGTCCCAGCTACTCAGGAGGCTGAGGCAAGAGAATTGCCTAAGCCCAAGAGCTGGAGGTTGCTGTGAGCTGTGACACCACTGCACTCTACCAAGGGTGGCAAAGTAAGATTCTGTCTCTAAAAAAAAAAGATACTGTCCACTGACAAATCCAATAACTATGCCCTTCTCCCTGCTACTGGTCACTATAGGGGCTAAGAAATCAAGAATCTCCTCATCCTCTTATGCAGGGGTGGCCTTATTCTGGGCCCTAGTGCTGACCAATGAGACTGACAGAGAAGTCTGCCAGGATGCCTCAGAAAGCTTTTGTTTTCCAAATAAAAGGAACAACTCTGACAATTACCATTCAAATCTCCCTTCACTTGGCCTTGGATGCTGTATCAATCTGTAGTTGCAACAGTCATTTAACAAAAGTGAATGGACCAGCATGACACCCAGCACGTTAAGTATGGCAGTGCAGATGTACAAGCGTGCGTTCTCCATGATACGGTGGGTCGTGGCTACAAAGCTAGAACCTGCCTACCTCTGGACTTCCAGTTACTTGAGCAAATGTCCCCCTAGCCAAGCCAGGTACTCAACATCCTTCTCCACCCTCACAAACTCATCCTGGGACCCTCCTCTGGGAATGAAGTCCTGTCACCTACAGACACCAAACCCATTCACCTACAGACACCAAACCCACGCACCTAACACCACCATCCTCCCTTGGACCACAGGCTGCACTCTTCTCCCCTGACTGAACCCCCTGCAACCCAACTCACCAGGCCCTGGTCAAGCTAAACACCAGCTTGTAGCTCTTCTCAAGGGCGCTTGAGAAATCTTATTGGACTTAATACACTGTACTGCACCCCACCTTATTCTTCATTTTTCCAAAACCAAGCAAGGCTCAGCCCTGAGCGTCCTGTCCAGAGCAGAGAGAACAAAAGCAGCTGACCATTAACATGGCCCATGTGCCCCGCCCACAGCTTTCCATTCACCATCTCATTTGGTCCTTGTCTGTGAGGTAGATATTTCCATCTCCATCTGACCTAGGGGGAAAGTGAGGCTCAGAGCAGCTCTCTTGCTCAAGGTCATTGCCCAGGTCATGACTGGGAAACATTCCCATGCTCACACCCCATAGTACAAGACTCTGGACCCACACTCGGCTGGACACTCCAGAGCCCCACTGTCTCCCACCTACACTGCAGGGCTCATGTAAGCAACTAAAGCCTCAAAATCCTTCTTCTCCCTCTTCCCAACCATGTGCCCTCCACGTCTCCTGCAGTAAACATCCCAAATAGGCCCAGTGCTGAGGCAGAAACTCTATTAGCAAACTTCATTCCAGGGGCACTGCCCGGCCCTGCTATTTCAAAGCTGCTCCGAGTCAAAATGTCCCCGCTAATGGGCCATGCATGCCTCACTGCTCGGTTTCCTTTAGAAGACAGAGAGTGCCTCCCCCGGGACTCCAGCCCTGCTGCGGTATAAAGGCTGAGTGAAGAGGGCTGCCGGGAAGAGAAGGAACCTCCTGCAGGCCTGGTCTGGCCCCGGTGGGAGGATGCAGAAAGAGCCACCACTAGTTGCTGAGCACTTAATTCCCTTGTGCGGAGAATTGAAGTAAGGGCCTCACAACGCTTAACTCCTCCCAGCCACCCTCTGGGTGGGATACCATGATTCCCATTTTACAAAGAAGGAAACTGAGGCCCATGAAAGTTCCTTACTGAAGAGCCTGAGACAAGTAAACAGCGTGGCAGAATTCTACCCTGGGCCTCTCTGCCTCCAAATTCTAAGCTTTTAAATTCCTTAACTGTATGGATTCCTGGAAACCTGGCTCTCAGCAAGCCAACCCTGAGCTCAGGTGTCAGCTTGCAAAAAGATAAGGTTGCAGTGGCCACAGGGAATCAAAAACAAAAGGGGCCTCTCTTGAGTGACAAGAAGCCTCCCACTATCCCCAGCCTAGCCCTGAGCTGAGGTTGCAGCCTCTTGTCTCAGGCCAAGAGCCTCTCACTGCAGTTGTGCTGATTCAAGCCCCAGAGAAAGACCCTGGGCCACAGGGGTTACCATTAGGGCCGCTAGAACAAAGTCCCATAGCCCGGGTGGATGGAATATTTATTATCCATGGTGCTGAAGTCCAGAAGCCCAAGAGCAGGTTGTACACCACTGCCTTCTCATATCCTCAAGTAGTGGGGGAAAGATTAGAGAGCTCTCTGGGGGCTCTACTATAAAGGCACTAATCCCATTCATGGGGGCTCCATCCTTATGACTTAATCACCTCCCCAAGGCCCACCCCCTCATACTCTCACACTAGGATTAGGGCTTCAACATATGAATCTGGCAGGGACACAAACAGGTGACTGTACTAACACTACCCAAAGCCGTGCAGACCTCATAAAGTCCACTCAGCTGCAGGTCCTTGGGGACACCCCTTTCCTCCACCAATGAACCCAGTGGGCATTTGTTAAAATGAAGATTCCAGTCTAATTACTATCATCTTTTCAAAGTAGTGATGAGGGCCTGGCCGGATGGCACTTGCCTGTAATCCTAGCAGTCTGGGAGGCCAAGGTGGGAGGATCACTTGAGCTCAGGAGTTTGAAACCAGCTTGAGCAAGAGCAAGACCCCGTCTATGCTAAAAATAGAAAAAAATTAGCCAAGACTGGTGGCAGGCACCTGTCGTCCCAGGTACTCAGGAGCCTGAGGCAGGAGGATCACGTGAGCCCAGAAGTTTGAGTTTGCAATGAGCTATGGTCACATGCTGCACTCTAACCCAAGGCAGAGTGAGATCCTGTCTCAAAAAAACCAAAAAAACCCCAAAGTCGTGATGAGTAAAATCAATCATTTTTGAGATTGCTTCAGTAAAGTGAAATGTGATATGAAACTATGTAACTTATGTGAACAACACAGTTCCATGCCCTACTAAACCACTGAGGTCTGTGGCCTGTGCTCCTGGTGGAACCAGCTGCCGCCTTCCAGTTAATGGTGAATGATTAGAGAGCTCTCTGGGGTCTCTACTATACGGGCACTAATCCCATTCCTGTGTTTCCCATCTAAACCTGCAGACCCAGGTTAAGAATCAGCCGAGAAGGTCTCCTGTGTCTGCCAAGTCCTCTGTAAATCACCCACTTCCGCCCCATTCGTCTTTCTCCAGACTAAATCCAGAATTAGTTTCCCATCCTGAATGCTGAAACTTTCATCTCGTACAGGGATTATCCCAGGGCCACACTGGGATCGTTACAGGCAAGTTCTTGTGCAAGTCTCAGGTCAGTCACCACCAAAGCCTTCCTGACTCCAGAGCTGCATTGGGTGCTTCCTCGTCCCTTCCAGGCTCCAGCCTCCATTGACCTAGTTCCAGCTCATGGACTGGTGTGACACCAACATGTCACTTTAGAGTTGACGCAGTTGAGAGCTGGTGTTGAGAGATAGAGAAGGTGGCCCTTACCCTGCCAGCCACAGGGACCCTGGAAACCACGTATGCTCTCCGGAGGCGCCCACCCCATCAACCCCTAGGGGCGTGAGCAAGCTTTGATTGTATTTCACAACTTTGATTCCAGGGTTTGTCAATTGTGGCCAGTTGTGGTTTGTCAGTAGGTCATAAGTGATGGAATATTCCTCTTTCAATAATAATTTTTTGAAAGCTAGCTAAGATTGACTGAGGTCATTATGAGTCAGGCATTGTTCTAAGAACTCAACGTTCATGAAATCTTTTAATCCTCATACCTGCACCTGTGGGACTGGTCTCTATTATCATCATTCTCATTTTACAGATGAGAAAACAGAGGCACAGAGATGTGAAGTAACTTGTCCAAGGTCACACAGCCATGAAGGGTTGAAGCCAGGATGTCGACTCAGACAGCCAAGCTCCAAGGCCCACATGCTCATTTCTTTTCTAAAAATGGCAAGTGTGGGATCCCCAGAAGTCCTGCCCCTGAAGCATGGAAGGCACAAGCAGGGCTGGTAAGTGACTGTGGCCCTGTTGAAGCAGGTGAGGAGTTAGGAACAAAGGGGCAGTGAAGAGGCTCCGAAGGTCTCAGCCCCTCCACAGTGAGTGACTGTGATAGGCTGAATAGTGGCCCCCAAAGATGCCCCCAATCCCCACATGTACAAATATGGCAAAGCAGATGTGACTAAGCTAAGGATGGGGAGATGGGGAGATGATCCTGGGTTATCCAGGGGGGCAAAGTGTGATCACAGGGTCCTTATCAGAGGGGGCAGGGGGTCAGGGAGGAAAGAGGATGTGAGCACAGAAGCAGAGAAAAAGGAAGATGTTCTGAAGGTGACTTTGAAGGTGGAGGAAGGGGCAATGCACCACGGAGCTGGAGAAGACGAGGAAACAGGCTCTCCCTTAAAGCCTCCAGAATGAACACGGCCCTGTCAACACCTTGATTTTAGGACTGCTGACCTCCAGTACGGTAAGATAATAAATCTGTATTGTTTCAGCCACAGAAGCTGGTAGTCATTTGTTAAGGCAGCAAGAAGGGACCAGGACAGTAACCTTGGGCAAGGCCTTTTAATTTTCTGGGCCCATTGCCTGTCTATAAATGAAGACCATGTTCTCTGCCTGCCTTACTAGTGGGGAGGCTTGAACAAGAGAATAAAATGCAAAAAGGCTCGGGAAATGTCCTATCAAAGGGAACTGAACATTTCAGTCCATCTCTGCGTATCCCTGGTGTTAGATTTGGGGCTGACAGCCCCTCCCCCTCGCTCTCTCCCTTTCTGCCTCCATGCAGGGGAAATCTCCCAGTATGTCCTGCATGGTGTCCCCCTGCAGACTCAGCTCCTAGGTGGACAGCAGATGGCTGGCCAGGTGTCAGCAGTTTGGCCAGAGCCCAGGCTGGAGACTGTGGGATAAAGTCAGATTGTCACACCAGGGAGGACAGCAGTGGTGATGGCTACTCCCTCCACTGCAGCTGGGTCACCCCATCTACCTAGCTAGGTGAAGTTCCCCAGATAGCCTGTTTTTTTTTTTTTTTTTTTGAGACGGAGCCTCAAGCTCTCCCCCTGGGTAGAGTGCCATGGCATCACAGCTCATAGCAACCTCCAACTCCTGGGCTCAAGCGAGTCTCCTGCCTCCGCCTCCCAAGTAGCTGGGACCACAGG
>CAUYQV010049927.1:0-28764 GCA_963574575.1 Galagoides demidoff | reverse complement strand
CTGGAGCTACTCCCTTGATCTCTGCCCCAGGCAAATACAAATCTCCACAATGGGTATCTGCTTTGCCTGTTTACTAGGCAGGAAACGACCCAGTTAATGTATCCTTTTGGTCTTTGTCATAGCCTCTTCTATGACCATTTTATCCTCAGAGTGCTTGCAGACCCAGCAGGGGTGTTTGTGAGCTGTATCCCCATCAGGCTAGAATTTCAAAAAAGGCAGAAAGCTTGCTAGCAATGGCTAGCTTAAATTTAAACTAGCTTACTTTTCTTTGTTCTGACTCATTCAGCTTACTTTTTGGTTTTCCTCTTTTTCTGGGGTGCGTTCCCTTGCCAAGAATTAGGATCTTTGGTCCCCATTCTCCCAGCAAATAAAGACCAAGACACTAGTGAGATGTAACTGGCCTGGCTTCGTGGAAAAGGCAAAACTGATGGAAATGAACCTCCTAAACCACCCATGGTGAACCTCTTTTCACCATGAGCTTGCTCATTTTTAAGATTTCACTCAGAATACTCATTTCTGAATATTCCTTGTAAAATTACAACAAAATCACAAGATACTGTGAAGGATTAATTAGGAAAAGCACCTACAAAGAAAGCTGTAATATGTAACATATTTATAGTGGACTCTTAAACAACATGGGCATGAACACGTGGGTCTACTTACATTCACATTGTCTCCCGCCTCGGCCTCCCTGAGACAGCAAGACCATCCCTTCCTCTGCATCTTCCTCCTCAGTCTACTCAACCTGAAGATGACACGGATGAGGCCTTTATGGTGATCCACTTCCACTTAATGGATAGTAAATATATTTTCTGTTCTTTATGATTTTCTTAATATTTTCTTTTCTCTAGCTCACTTTAAGAATACATTCTATAACATATATATACATATCTAACTTACAAAATACATGTTAATTGACTATGTTATTGGTAAGAGGTAAGGTCCACTATAAATATGTTACATATTACAGTTACACACAGATTTTCAACAGCTCAGTGTCAGTGCCTGTGACTGCAGCATTATTGTTCAAGGATCTTCTGCAATTTCTTTCATGGCCTCAATAGTCAATCTCACCGTATTTCTAGTTTTCACAAAGCCACCTTTTATGTTCATTATCATTCAATTTATTTCTCAGCAAACATTTAAGTTTCTTAATTATTGCCATATATAAAGTTACAGCACAGCTATTGTCCTTTATTTCCCCAAACACTGCTTTAAGTGGCAGGCCAAGGTATAGGGCTTTGATGTTCTCTGAATGAGCATGACCTCTGGGCTGTAAATAAATCATAAATGTACCACATCATTCATAAATTATTTTTTTCTTGTGCTTTCTACAGAACACTATGAATCAGAAGCAAACCCAAAGTATTGTCATCTTAGGTGGTTTCAGATCATTAAAATAGCTGGTTATTCAGCCTTGCAGAAAAAAAAATTTAAATCTATATCTATATAAAGGTTCTTAACAGCTGGGTTCTTAACAGTCTCCCCAGAACTTGCCAGTATCACAGAGGAGATGGATCAGGCCACATGAGCAGCTTGAAGAAGTCAAGTCCTTCTGATGTTGTGAGCATGTATACTTCAATTTTTAAAACTGAACATGCTTTCTCAAAACATGCATGTTTTCCCATCTTTGGACTTGCAGCCCAATTTAGGGCTAATAAGATATTTTTCCCTTTTTCATAAATGGAGCAAAGGTTGTGCTAAGCTTACTCAATACCCAATTTATTAAGTTCCAAAGTTTCATTCAGAAGTTGGTCTGTTGGAACAAATTAAACACATTTTCCCAAAGAAACCAAGAGAGTGATTCTGTCCCCTGCAGAGTTCACAGCCTAGTAACTCACAGGGTATGAGAAATAGGGACCTACTGAGACTCTAGAAAGTCATCCCAGTCAGAAGCATACTTCTATGGAAAACTGTGTTTGGGATTTCAACCTGGATGGGAAGACAGCTCCTTTCAGTTTTTAGTTTGTTCCTGCCTTCCTCAGCTATTACCTGCCTTGGGCCCAAGTGTGTTCCAGCCAGACCAGGGCTGGGGAGGCTGGGAAAATAATGAGCAGAGGGTCAGCACCAACTAGGGATTGATCTTAAGTCTAGGGTTTACTAATTCAAAGTCAAGTTTCACGAGTGTTTTGTGTGTGTGCCCATCTGTACTAGCACACAATTTGTAGCAAGATAGTCTATTTATTTCATTAGAGTCTTAAAAGAGTCTCAAACCATTAGATGAACAAAAAAAAAAGAAGAATCACCTTTCTAGCAGGTGTGATCAAGGAGTGGACAGGAGTTCCTGCCAGCACATTCATTCTCTCAGCATCGTTTTACATCCTGGGCAACCTCCCAAGACACTTAACGCAAGTGAAGAAGTTCTCCGACTCTCTGGGTTCTGTTAATACCTTACGTTTATTAATTTAATTTAAAAATAAACAGATAAAATTGTACACCAACCCCCTCCTTTCTCAGCCTTTTCCTCCCCCCCACCCCTCACTTGAGTTTAATTGTGTTTTTCCCTTGTGTGGACTGTATTTGTTTGTCCACTGGTTTCACATTAATATTGAGTACATTGGATACTTGCTTTTCCCTTCTTGTGATACTTTACTATGTAGAATGTTCTCCAGCTCCATCCAATTAATATGAAAGACGTAAAGTCTCCATCTGTTTTAAAGCTGAATAGTATTTCTTGGTATAAAAACACCACAGTTTATTAATCCATTCATGTGTAAGTGGGCACTTGGGTTCATTCCACATCTTGGTGATTGTGAATTGAGCTGTGATAAACATCTTAGTGCAAATGTCCTTATGGTAAAATGATTTTTTTTTCCTTCTGGGCAGATAACTAGTAATGGAATTACAAAATCAAAGGGAGTGTCCATTTTTAGCTCTTTGAGGATTCTCCATACTTCTTTTCATAGAGGTTACCTTACTCTGCAATCCCAACAAAAGTGTAAAAGTGGGGCTTGGAGCCCGTAGCTCGGTGAGTAGGGCGTCAGCAGCATACACCAAAGCTGGCAGGCTCGAGCCCAGCCCAGGACAGGTAAAACAACAACGACAACTGCAACCAAAAAAAATAAAAGACACAGTGGGCATTGTGGCAGGTGCCTGTGGTCCCAGCTACTTGGAAGGCTCAGGCAGGTGGATCGCTTGAGCCAAGAGCTCAAGAGTTTGAGGTTGCTCTGAGCTGTGACACCATGGCACTCTACCAAGGGCAACATAGTGAGACTCTGTCCCCCCAAAAAGGATTTTGGGTGGTGCTTGTGGCTCAGTGAGTAGGGCACTGGCCCCTGGCCCCATATACCAAGAGTGGTAGGTTCGAACCGGGCCCTGGCCAAACTGCAACAAAAAAATAGCTGAGCATTGTGATGGGCGCTGATAGTCCCAGCCACTCGGGAGGCTGGGGCAAGAGAATCACCTAAGCCCAAGAGCTGGAGGTTGCTGTGAGCTGTGACGCCACAGCACTCTACCAAGGAAAGGGCGACAAAGTGAGACTCTGTCTCTAAAAAAAAAAAAGTGTAAAAGTGTTCCCTTCTCTCCTCATTTGTACCAGCATCTAATAGTTCTTGCTGCCTATTAAGAAGTGAAAGCTGACCTAGAATTAAAGACTCCTTTCTTCTCTCCTTCCCACCTTCTCTCTGTCTCCTTCTCTCTAAGTTGTTCCAGGACCCACCAACAATTCAGAGGAAAGTGTTCTCAAATCTTCTATGCTGTGTGTGCCTTGGGGGCTTGTACTGTGTCTGCTGCTCTGGAGGCGAGAGTCTGTGTGCTGCCCTGAGGCTGGAGGGTGGGGAAGAGGTGGAAGGAGGGCAGGGGAATCCCAGGCAGCCTGGAGCAGTGCTGCAGATGCAGACTTCAAATTAATGATTAATTCTGTAATAAACAGCTGCTGTATGCAGAGAATTGCACTGGGCTTTGAGGGAAGCAGAGCAGAAAGACCTGATCCTCTCCTTCAAGTGACATTGCCGTGGGAAGATGGTCATGCCAGTGAGAAATTACAAATTAAATACAACATTATACAATAGGTATACACATGACAGCAATGAAGGTGAGGACATGGAAATCCTTAATTCTGTTCAGTTGTTGTTTTTGTGGAGTGGGGGTCGAGGAAGGAGGCAAATTTTAGCCAGGAACGCCCTGGGATTCCAGTCCCCAGGGAAGATGTTTGACTTTTTTGGTCTCCAGTTTCCACATGGTGACATTGTAGGGGTCATTTTCAGGGAGGAGGGGACTTCACCAGACTGACTGCACTGGCCTAGGCCTGTGCCCATCCTGCCTTTCACTGGGCCTCAATTTCTCAGTCTTCCCTGGGGTCCGGTTCCCTATTCAATGGGAAGAATCATACCTGCCTTGGTAGCAGGTAAGGTAATCTTTTCCTTTTCCTTTTCACTTCTTACCTATGATTCAGTGAAAATTTTAGACCAGGCCATGGTTAATCCTATGTCCCCCCACTGAATCCCCCACACATGTCTGCTTGATGCCAAGGCACATGTCTACTCTTTAAAAAATTCTTCTCTGGAGAATTAGGGGCACTTTTTCAGACATGTTTGCTAATACCAGGAATGCAAATCAGTGACCATTAAAAAAAAAAAAAGTATTAAGGACGATGTATACCAAGTACTGTGTGTAGATTTTTCTTCTTTAATCTCACAACTCCTCCTGAGGTCATTACTATCATTAACCCCATTTTACAAATGTGGGAAATGAGATCAATATACTAACACCTCAGCCTGAGTTTGAAGGAGCCAGGTGTGTGAGACCTGGCTATTTGACACAAGGACCTCCACATGTCTCTACAAGGAGCCCTTTCCCTAGCAGAGATGTTTTCTTGTTCATTCATGATAAGACCAGAATGATCTGGTGTAGAGAATTTTTATCAAAATAAATAAAAGAAGACAGAAAATTCAAATGTGCTTACTCAGGATATGAACATACTTTGTTGAAGCAAAGAAAATCCAGGCTGGGGCGGTGGTTCATGCCTATAATCCTCGCACTCTGAGAGGCTGAGGCATCGGTATCATCTTAGCTCAGGAGTTGGAGACCATCCTCAGCAAGAGTGAAATCCCCATCTCTGGTGCCTGTAGACCTAACTGCTTAGCAGACTGAGGCAAGAGGATCTCTTAAGTTAGGAGACTGTGCTGTGAGCTATGATGCCATAGCACTCTACCCAGAGCACAGACTAGAGACTGTGCTTCAAAAAAACAAAACAAACAAAAAAACCCCCAGAAATGGCAGCCACTATTAAATGAGATTGTCTTTGTAAGGAACTTAGCACTGTGCATGTAGTGTGAACACCATAAATATTGACTGTCAGCATTATCACTATTCACATCATAAATAGTTATTATTAGTAGTAGTATTGACATCTTTTAGGAAATTCTTTTTTTGTTTTTGAGACAGAGCCTCAAGCTGTTCCCATGGGTAGAGTGCCGTGGCATCACAGCTCACAGCAACCTCCAACTCCTGGGCTCAAGCGAGTCTCCTGCCTCTGCCTCCCAAGTATCTGGGACTACAGGAACCCACCACAATGCCTGGCTATTGTTTGGTTGCAGCTATCATTGTTGTTTGGCAGGCCTGGGCTAGTTTCGAATCCGCCACCTTAGGTGTATGTGGCTGGTGCCTTAGCCACTTGAGCCACAGGTGCCTGGAAATTCTCCATTCATTGGGAGATAAAAACAAATGACCCTTACTAACTCAAAATATCTGTAACTCTAAGGCAGATGTATTTTATACCTCTGATACCAGAAATTGATGTGTTTATCAGAGATCCTCTCTAGAAAAAAATATTCTTAGGGAACTGTAAGTCCTGCTTTTCCATTGGTAACGGGACTTTCACATGCATTCGCACAGTCAGTCAGAGTTGCTGTTAGAGGCTCTAAGAGGGCGGGTTTGGGAATGCTCTGACTGTCAGATGGCTTTGACTGCTTATATGGAACTATCTAGCCACAGAGATTAGAGCTATTGTCATCAGCATTGAATTAGGCCAGAGAAAAGACAGAATTCAAATCTTTCTTTGCATAGCCTTGTAATTTGCACACCCCCACCTGGGACCCTGTGCGGAGAGCGAGAATGATCCTTTTTGACCTCTGACCCTGCACGAATTGGCAACACTCTTGCCAGTGTGGATCCATGTGACACTCCGGGCAGCTTTCCTGCACTGGCATCCATATCTCCGTACAAAACCACAGCGTCCAACTGAGATGCTCCTCTTTTGTATGATTGTCCAAAAAGACATAAATCCTATACAATCCCATATTAAGATAAATTCTAATTGTTATAAACTTACCTTATCTTTCATAGTCAAAGTAAGAACCCTAGACAAGCTTTCCTCACATTTACAAGACGTCTTGGTAATTTATCTTCAGCCAGTTCACTGTCTCCCACACTGACCATTTTCATCATCAAAAGCTTTTGGGCCTCAAATGTTCCATAATTCAGAATTATCAGGATTTTAGAAAGGTCACATGGTACATGCGCTGTATGTTAAATAACATATACAGGGCCAGGCTTGGTGCTAAGGAGTTCTAGGCAAGGAAAACCCCATCTCTACTAAAAATGGAAAAACTAGGGCTGGAGTGGTGACAGGCACCTGTAGTCCAAGCTGCTTAGGAGGCTGAGGCAAGAGAATTGCTTGAGCTCAAGAGTTTGAGGTTGCTGTGAGCTATGATGCCATGGCATTATAGTCTGGGCAACAGAGTGAAACTCTGTCTCAGAATAAATAAATAAATAACACATACTCCATACAACTGGTCCTGAGGAAGCATCCCATAATCAAAATATTTACACAAAGTATTTTCATACCATTTTAGTTATCAAAACATACGAATATTCAACTAAATGGGATGAAGATCTTAGATAACGTCATGTATCATTTCTCATCAGATTTTGCCACTACATGAGTTTGACAAAAACTTGCAACAAAAACTTTTTTCTTTTGACAGCTCTTTTGATCTCAGAATTGCAGATTAAAAAGTATGGATTTGCAGTAATGATTTGGTTCATAAAATAACTTTTCGAGGGAAACAACTCTTCTATTTCACGTTTTCTTCCATATGAATGGAGCCCTGTTACCCTCCTGGCCTCTCCCAGGGACTCTGCTCAGCCACCAGGCTGGGGGCTGGGCCAGGGAGGGGAGTGATTACCCAGATCAATATCCTTGGGGAAAATAACCTGCGTGTGCTCCACTCCACTTCTCCAACTTTACACTGTGGGGTAACTGGTAATTATCTCTGCTGAGGCCCTGGCCTGATTTTGTCACAAATTCCTGCTTCTGAGTTTATTATCACTACTATTATTAATAATAATGATTCGGACCGCTTTCTGCCACCCTTTTGTTTTTCAGTTGGTTAAGAACTCAGATGAGAAGGGGCCTGATCCCCCAGACACACCAACATTTGGTCCTTGGCTGAGAACACTGAAAAATTAAAATAGTGGAATTCATTTTGGTTAAAAGGAATGTGGGATACCTACGGAGAGGATTTGGGTGACTTTGGGGCTCCGACTTGGATGTGTGAGCAGGGCCTTCAACGGTGGCTATTTGTAGAAGTTTTTATTAGGCCAGACAGGTTTTTACAAATGTTTAACCACAGCAGGTGGGTTTGAGGATCCTTTAACCTTAGCCTGCAGAGGCATGCTGGGTATCCAGGCCCCCGGAGCCCCCACCCAGGCTGGTCGCTTCCCCTTTCTGCTGTCTTGGCCTTGGACTTTGCATGCACCTGCCAATGCTCAGTGGTCACTGCCTGTTTGTACATTTGCCCTCCTCTTTTCTACTCTGGCCCTTTCGGAGCCAAGATCTAGCAGAGTGTGACATTCAATGGAACCTCAATAAATGTTTGTTGAATAAATGAAGAAACTACCCATAGCCTCCCAAAGAAAAGGCTTTTTACCAGAAACACCATTTTCTTTCTTCTTTCTTTTTAAAAATTTCATATTAATGTGAGTGTACAAACAATTAGGGTACAATGTTTGCATTTATTAGGAAGAGTCCCTGTCGTAGCTGTGCCCCCCCCACCCAGAAGGTTTGCATACACCCCTACATTGTGACCGTTACCTGGAAACACACCAATCCCCACTCCTCCTCTCTCTATGCTCCTCTCTTCCCTTCCCACCATCTAGAATTAAACTGAGTTTTTCTCTTATGAGAAAACTATTTTCTTTATAGTCTTTATAGGCTGAGACCTACAGGGCAAAGCACTAAGATTAAGTGATGTGACTGCTGAAATTTTATAATTTGCTATCCTAGTCCTAGAAACTGGGAGATTAAAAATAATATTAACTAGAGAAAGAGGAAGGAAGCAAAGAAGGAAAGAACCCCCTAGTCTGTGAGCAGCACTGTCTCTTTTTAGTCATAGCTGATGTGAAGTAGAGAAAATTCCTCAAAAGGACTCCCAGCCCCCACCAAATGCTACTTTTGAAAGGAAAAAATGTAGAATGTGAAAGAGGCTGAGCCCATGTGTGAGAGCAGAGCAAGCGTGCAGCTGAGCCAGGCAGCGTGCGTGCAGTGACGGCAACCTGAGCATAAGAGAGGGACAGAAACAGGAAGGAAGGGAGAGGGACAGAGTTCATGTACTAGCATTGCACTAACAGCATCCTTATTATCGGCCGAAGTAGAAGCCTTCAGAACAAAACCAACAACCACCCGTAGATGGTAAATAGACAGGCGTCCCCAGATGCCTCTGATTGAGGCCTGCTGACCTCATCTGGAAGCTGCAGGGTGAGCTATGGTCCACTTGCAGTCTCACCTCAACATCCAGACCAATGAGGACCTTGCCTCAAGGGGGTTTGGGCATCTTTCTTAAATCCTCCTCTGGTGACTGGAACCAGCCAGTGCTAGCAGTGCCATCTGGGCAGGTGTGGCAAGCCAGGACTAGCCTCATGCTATGGTGACTCTGGAATGCTCATACCTGGCCTCTATGCCAGGGGGCACCTTGGTGTTGCCATAAGGGTCCCATGGAACATGATGTCATGAAGAATAAGCACGCTTATTGAAATTGTGTTTTAAATAAAGGTGACTATCTGCTTGCTCAGGCAAAATGGCGAGCCTTCTTTATTCACTGTTGGTTTATATAGGCAATCTTGTGCATGTGCACTATACAGCAATGACCTCATTAATCCATCTATTTTGATCCCTCTGCACATGCGCATTGGACATCAATGACCTCAGTAATCCATTTAAACATCTTATGACCACCCACCCCATAAGTAGCTCCTCCCTGGTAATCTGATAATCCACCCAACATATACCTTTAAGCATAATCCTTTCAACATAACCTGGTTTAACATAATTTAATGAAGAACATGTCAGTTATTACTTTCTTTGTTTTTATCTGATGAAGCCTGAGGCTATAGGGGAAAGAGGCGATTTGAATGTCTGTTCTACTGACCATGCCATTGGGAGGCAGTTACTTCAAATCCTTAAGCAAAGCATAGAGAAACTTCTTGGGCATACAGGAATTTGTGTGCAAACCTCTGCTCCCATGTAGGCCTTACGTCAGGGGGTGGTTTGCTGGAGGCTTTTATAAGGAATTCTGAGGCTGGATTTGTCAGAAGCCTTTCATGAGCCCAGATTTCATCTGTGCCATTAGATACCTGTATGACATTGCCATTCCCGGACCCGTCAGCAAGCGACCTTTGTCACTTACTACAGATCAGGAAAGGTTACTGATGGGTATCTGGCCAGTTTTCCAAAGGGCTTTTGCATAGGCCTTATAAAGTCAACCTTAATTCCTTAACGCAGTCTGGAAATGCTATTCCAGCCAAAGCCTTGGTCATGTTAGGCCCACAACTAACCTGGCCACATGGGATTCTGCCTCAGTTTCTTACAAGTAGGCCTGCACGAAGTCTTTTCATTGCTCTCTCTCAAAGGGCTTTTTTGGCCAGAGGCATATAGGTGTTTCACCTATACTTGGTGAGTAGATGTGCCTTCAGGAGCTCACACGAGATTGGTTTACCAGATGATGTTGACAAGTTGATTTGGGACAGCTCCGGTGGTTTATACAGACAGGAGCCCTAAAGAAAATGTTTGCCTGGCCCTCTACACACTTAGGACCACCTGCTTTCTGCAATCACATTACTCCCAAGAAAGAGGGAAGGCAGAGAAAAGCCTACCTAACCAGTCAAGGAGAGAATTATTGAAACCAAGGGGCTGCATTCAGAGGCAATGGTAGATCTTGGGAAGTGTATCCTGAGCTGGCGGCAAAAAAAGTCAGGAATTTTTGCAGAGAAAATATCTGAATTGTAGAGTACATCTTCTGACAATCTTGGGTAGCATGTGACTGATTTGGAAATACATAAGAGACAAATTGCAAAATTTCCCTAAAAATGGAAACGTCAGGGCTCTGGTTGAGGGGATGAAGCTATGCTCTCAATGATTAGGAACTGGGAAGAAGAGAAGGCAGAAGCAAATGAAGAAAGAGAGTCAGGAGCTAGTAGGGAATAAGTGTGCCATTCTTTTGGGAAGACAGGTTGTCAGGAAGTGGAAATTGGGGGCTTGAGTGACTTTGTTATAAGTAGAGAACAGCCCCAGGTCTGACACCTTGCAGAGCATCTGTGCTGTGAGGACAGCCAGGCTACAGGGGTCCTCAAGCTTCCGTCAGAGGTGAGTGGCTCACTGGAAATGGAAATATCAGGGTCCCAGTGCCTCAGTCCTGATCTGTAGTCCTCCCTGGGCCCAGAAATCCTCAGCTGATTTTGATATAGATCGTCCAAGCACCACACTCTGGGAAACACCAACATAAAGTCAGGATTTTTTTCTAATGATTGAAAGAAAACCACGTTGCAAATGCAAACACAAGCACTTTCTCTGGGTCACAAGGCCCTTGCAGACTCTGCATTTGGGTCCCATCCACAGCTCTCCCCATCCCTGCACCCTGAGGTCCCTGCCCTCCCCCTTACAGGCCCCTAAGCCCACAGGCTGCTTGGATGATAATGAAACCTGTGTCTGAATGGGAAGGCTATTTTCTTTAAAGCAAACATTTCTTCTAGAACACTGTGTAACTATTTGTTTTCCCCTTGGAGGGCTCAGAAATAATGTGAACTTTCTGGAATCAGAAAGGCAGGAAGCCCCAGAAAGTTGAGTAGCACTTGAGTAGAAGCAGCTTCATTTCTGCACCGCAAAAGAAATTTTAAAAATACCTTCCCCAAGCAGTCAACATATAATCACTCTAAGACTTGCCATGTAATCAATTCAGATGATCCATAAAAGCCCTATACTTGGTCAAGAAAGGCTATTCAAGAAGCTGCAGAATTTATTTTAATATAAACAGCCTCTTTTCTAATCTTAGGGGCTGTGGGAGACAGAAATACTGTCTCCTCCAATTGGCCCTCAGAATATGTTTATAAGGATGGAGTCCGTTTGCTTTTTTTGGTCAAAAGGCTTTTTAAAATTAATATTTCACATTTGTATATCCAAAGAAATAAATGAATCTGAAGGTTATTTAATTCAACAGGTATTTCTGTTGTCTTAGAATTTCAGCTGAAGTTTGCAGCTGGGAACAACAGGTGCACTGCACGTACCAAGAGAGACCCGCTGGGGACATCTGCTCCGGATTGCTAAGAGCACCGGGTCTGATCGTGAGCCCCTTAGCCGGTTGTCACTGCCAGCTCGTCTAAGAGAAACCTAGAGACGCCGTGGAGAAAGGGGTTTTTCTCTGAAGAGAGCTGTCAGTAGGGTGGGCTCTGGAATGTCCCTCTACCCAAGGCCAAGTGGAGAAAGCAGCCCGAAAACTTCTCAAAGCTGGGTGTGGTGTCTGCCACACGGGGAAAGGGACAGCTCACTTGTTCCCCGGCGAGATGCTCACTGAGTGTCCCCAGCTCCACCACTGCAGCAGAGACTCAGCATGTTACCATGGGAGTTTGGGGTTCATGTGACGAAAACAGCACAAGCTGGAGCTTCCCCCAGTGCAGGGCTAGGAGAGTGGCCTGACCTCCCTAAGACTGTAGAGGGGCTGGGGCGAGGGGGAGTCAGCCCGCATGAGGTCTCCATGGTGGCCAAGTGGACACCAGGGAAAGAAGTAGGGCACAGGAGACAGGGCCGAGAGGAAACTGTGCCACGTGCATCACACGTCAGTGAGTACAGCAGCGTGGGGACAGGAACGTGGGCGTGGGGAGCGGCATCCTCAAAATCACCCAGGAGCACTCCCCCAAGAAACGTGAGCCAGTTTGGGGGGCTTTTTTCATGACAGAGAAGACATTCAACTTTCAGGAGATATGTTCACACAATGGCTGCATAGTATTTTGCCCCTTCCCTATCACCCTTGCTCCCTGTCACCCCTTGCCTTGAATAGAGAGACATTCCAGGAAGAGGGAACTGTGTCAGCACAAGCAGGGAGGTGGAGGGGTCAGGAGGAGACAGCAGCAGAGACGCACTTCACCGTTGTCATCCACAGAAGATGCCCTAGGGACATCAGAGATGAGAAACAAGCCCAGTGGGGATTGAAGGGGCTCAGGGTTTGCATTTATCTTGGCAGCAAGAGGAAAACACTGGCAGTTTCTGAGGCCTTGTCATAAGACAAGGCCGGAGCTGAGCTTTGGAAAAAATTTTCATCTGGCAAGATGTGGAAATGGGATGGATGGGACAGGAAAGCGGTTGAGACAGGACAGGAAACAAGAGGAAGTTGCTGTAATCCCGGGGAGAGGTCAGGAGGTTGTGACAGGATTGTGGCAGCAGCCAGAGACTACAGGTAACGCCGTGGGAGACGGCAGGGTGGTGGCTCCCCCTGGGTCCTTGGCTGTGAGACAAGAGGGCCCGCCAGGTGCCAGGCTCTGCTGGTGGGAAACAGGAAACGCACATAGTGGAGAAGGAGCTGGTTTCAAATTGACAAGTTTTAAACCTGAAGATCAAGGGAGGAAGGAAGGAAGGAAGGTGGGAAGGAAGAGAGGGAGGGGGGAAGGAAGGAAGGAAGGGAGGGAGGGCGGGGAAGGACAGAGAAAAGGAAAGAAAGGAAATTAATAGCTACTCCATTGGGTAGGGGTGGTGTGTGTGCACGTGCAGAAGAAATGAGACGATGTGTAATAAAGCAGTCAGTAGAATGGCTGGTAAATAGTTAACCCTCAACAAGTGTTGGAGCCGGTCTCCTCTGCCCCGCACGTGTCAGTAGTAATTCCCAGTAGGAAGGAGAAGCCTGCTCAGCAGCTGAACTAGAGCGTGGAGACCTGCCTTCTGGCCTGGGTCAGTTGGTAAGTAGGTCATGACCCAGGACTAGTTCATCAAATAGGGCCTTGAGTCGAGTTCAACACTATTAAAATGAGAGAGTCGGCCAAGATCAAAGTTCACTAATTTCTACCATCAAAATTTTTTTTTAATTGTGCATATTTAAGGTGTATGACAGAATGCTTTGGTATCCCAAATACATAACGAAACCATCGCCACAGCCAAGCAAATTAACAAATCCATCATCCTCACATAGTTACGTCTTTTGGGTAGTAAAAACCTAAAACCTACTCTCTTAGCAAATTTTCAGTATTCAATACAATACTGCTAAGGAGAGCCCTCATGATGCTCCTTAGTTCTCTAAGTTATTCATTCCACGTAACTGTCACTTTGTACCCTTTGATCTCCATCTCACCTGTTCTATGCCGTTTCTGTGTACTCAGGGTTTCTTTTCTTTTTAGACTCCATGGATGAGTAAAATCTTGTAGTACTTTTGTTTCTGTGTCCAGCTTATTTCATGTCACATAATGTCCTCAAGGCTCAACCATGTGTTACAAATGGCAGGATTTCTTTGTTTCCTGAGACTAAGTAATATTTCATTGTATGTATGTATGATAATTTCTTTTCCTTCCTTATTTTTTTTTTTGACACAGTCTCACTCTGTTGCCCAGGCTACAGTGTCGTGCATCATCACAGCTCACAGCAACCTCAAACTCCTGGGCTCAAGTGATCCTCTTGCCTCAGTTTCCCAAGTAGCTGAAACTATAAGCACCCACCACAATGCATGGATAATTTTTCTATTTTTGGTAGATACAGGGTCTCGCTCTTGCTCGGACTAGTTTCCAGAACTCCTAAGCTCAAGGAATCCTCTCGCTCAGCCTCCCTGAGTGCCAGGATTACTTACAGGTATGCATTACCGTGCCTGGCCTCTATGTATGGTAATTTCTTTATCCATTCACCCATCAGTGGACACATATCCTGGATATTGTGAATAATGCCATGATGAGCATGGGGTGCAGGCAGCTTTACATGATGGTGATTTCATTTCTTTTGGTTATATACACAAAAGAGAATATGCTGGATTGTAGGATAATTCTGTTTCTAGCTTTTTGAGGAACCTCCATACTATTCTATAATGGATGTACTAATTTGCATTCATAGTAACAGTGGACAAAGATTTCCTTTGCTCCAACTCAACACTTGTTATCTCTTTCCTTTTTGATAATAGCTGTTGTCATAGGTGTGAGATAATATATCATTGTGGTTTTGACTTACATTTCCCTGATGATGGATGACTAGTGATGTTACCACCAAGGAATGAGTTATCCCTTCTTTATGCCTTCTATCCTTTTTTTGAAAGGTTTTTTTCCTAATTTCTTTTCAGCAATTTCTGAATAATTAATTTAGGACTGATATGAATATTAATATTGTCAAAAACATCTTGTACAGACTTTATGTAAAAAAAATATGATAGCTATTAGGGTCTTAAATTAAGAAAACCAGCATGAAGATGCTGTAACAACCATCTTGGAATGTCGAATTCCAGTTTGGAGACCACCAGACAAGCCAGTCCTCAATATTTCCTCTCACATTCATTCCCTGAGTCCATAAAGTAGTTTAGGGATAATACTGTGTGCTGTTTAGAGGATTCAATCGTTTGTTTTGCTGTTAAGGGTAGCAATTTAATGTAGGCAGGATGATAAAACTAGGATAAGAGCAGTTAGAGACGGTTTAGTCAGTAGAGAGAATCAGAACATTAAATACAATGGACAGGGGGAGAATCGGCATGGACTGGGGTTGTCAGATCACTGTTTAGAAGAGGTAGATTTTTTTCTGGTTCTTTAACAATGATTTGATTTTAAGTAGCCTGAAAGGGCAAATGAGGGCATTAAAGGATTGGGTAAGAGAAGAATTTCATCATAGGATGAAAAGAAAAGCAAAGCCAACAGGAGGAAATGAATGCCCTTGTGTTCCACATCTTTTTTTCAAGAAAAGAAGGTATCCACTTCTGCACCATTACTTCCCAACTCAGAGGATAAAATCTTAAATCTTTTGTGATTTAAATTATCCTTTCCTCTCCAGTTTCATTTCCAGCCAATCTCTCTACCCAAACTCCATGCTTGGATGATGGTACACCACCCACCAAAATTCCCAAGCCCCAAATCCTAACAGTCATCCTGATTCCTCACTTAAGCCTCCCTACCCTCTCCTCTCTGCACCAGCCAGTCACCCATAGACTCCATCTCTAGAACTTCACATGATCTTTATCCTCATAAGCTACAGAATGAAGTCAAAACCTCTTATCCTGGCATTCAGACTCTTGAAAATCCATCCCCTTGGTTACTTTACTAATCTCATCTCCATTGGTTTCCCTCCTCCCAGTATTAATACTATATGTAGGAATTCAACTCCCAGAGAAATCCCTGGGGGCAGAAAGACCAGGTCATTACAGAGAGGATAAATCTTCAGTTAAAGGAGTGGTAATGGGGATAGTAATGCAAATACAGATTTGAGAAATATTGAGTGAGTAGAACAACTTAATCGCTAGTTAAGTTTAAGGATAAAGAGAGAGGCAAGGCTAGAATAAAGATGCTGATGACAACGATGATGATGATGACATCAGCTATGTTTCCAATGGTAGCAAACACGTTTCTGTACACTTCCTACAAACGAAGCATCATTTTTATCAGTTCATATATGTTAACTCATTACTTCAAAACAACAGCAATGAAATAAGATGTTTTATACATAATTTACATAGAGGGAAACTGAGATGCAGAGAAATTAAATATCTGTCCAAATTCATACTCCTATACAGTTTATCTTTAAAATCTTGCACAATTAAGCATAGCACAAAATTGCCGAATCAAACTAATTGCCATCCCCCGGGCATGCTATACTCCTCGGAAACCTTTATATCTTCATTCCTTCTATGTGAAGTGCCCTTATCTTTCCTTTCAAATGGAAACCTTCAGGACACATCAAATGTTACCTCATCTGGGAAGTCCTCTCTCTGAGTTCTCCAGAGCAGAGTTATTTACCTTTGATTTTGTTTTACAGTGAAAAAGTGTGCATAGTCCTACTGGTGAAAATATTGTACCATGTGCCATGTCTTAGTAATCTCCCCCATCCTCAACTAGACTATGAGCTCTGTTAAGACACAGTCTGTGTCTCATTCATCTCTCAACACCTCAGTACCTGAGTCATAGCAGGTGCTCAGTGTTTGTGGAATGAATAACAATATGGTGGTGGGGATTACCCACTCTGCCATGCTACAAATGGTACTGGTATAAGTTCTTAATGCAGGACTGAGACAGCCATGAACATCAGTGGCAGGATCAGAAGAATCAAGTGGAGAAGTCAGACATGAACTTGAGACAGCCATGCCTAAAGAGGTTAGCAAGCTCGCTCCCAGAATAGCTGAGTGGGAAGTGCCAACGTCTGAGGAAGCAACTATGGGAGGTGGATGCAATGGGAATGTCTTAAGACTGAATCTGAAAGAAGGAACAAACAGATGTTACTCTTGTTTCTGGACACTGGTTTCCTCAATTCCCTAGCCATTAAATTCCTGGAATATGGCTGCAGTTGACATATTTCCCTATTCCCAGAACTTCTGAAAATATGTGAACTGTGGAATAGATACCATTACCAAATAGTTATCTGGAGAAGAAATCAACTTTTGCAAAAAGCACATAACAAAGATCAAGTCAACGTTTCCAATGTGGAAGCCAAAATTGCTTAAACCCTGAAATATTATCTCTGAATATTCATCCCATTCCCACAGCTGAATGAGTGGTCTGTATCATTCATGCCTCACAACCTACCACTGTAGACATCATCATGTCTTTCTAAGACCCTAGATGTCTTGCCGGTGGTTTATGGAGAGGTCTTTCCCACGTGCTTAGTTGCTGGAGTCATTTTGTAATTTGCTTCTCATAGTTCCTGGACTTCCAACAAAGGGATTCTCTTTACATGTTGAATGTCAACATCATCTTCCTTTTTCTTTATAACTTTTCCTTTGCCAGCTGGAGAGTCACTTTGCGTCCCCATTTGGAACACTCTTTTGTTGCTGGAATTCCAAGAACTTCTCTGCACAGTCCTCTACCCACATTCCCCTGTGTTATATATACCTCAGTCTTGTTGTAAGCAAAGTGCAAGAATTAGGGTTTGGGGAGGCCATAAATAATTTTCAAAAATGAGGTTTGTTTGTAAAGGTGCCTGTTTCAGACATTTCAGAGCCCACCATCTTAAAGATGCTTTTCGGTATCTGATGCCATAAACTATGATATATACTCACTGATCCAATGCTCAAAGATGAACCATTATTGAATGTTTTTGAGAAAGGAATGACAATATAGAAGTATAGAGTTGATATTCACCTGATATACCAGCACAACTATAGCACTTGTTAAAATTTTGATTTACAATTAACCCTTAAAGAACAAGGGAGTTGGGATGCTTACCCTTGCACAAGCTGAAAATCCATGTATAACTTTTGATTCCCCAAAAAGTTAACTTTTTTTTTTTTTTTGAGACAGAGCCTCAAGCTGTCACCCTGGGTAAAGTGCTGTGGCATTACAGCTCACAGCAACCTCCAACTCCTGGGCTTAAGCGATTCTCCTGCCTCTGCCTCCCAAGTAGCTGGGACTACAGGCACCCACCACAATGCCTGGCTATTGTTTGGTTGCAGCTATCATTGTTGTTTGGCAGGCCTGGGCTGGATTTGAACCCACCAGCTCTGGTATATGTGGCTGACACCTTAGCTGCTTGAGCCACAGGTGCCAAGCCACAAAAAATTAACTATTAATAACCTACTGTTGACCAGAAGCCTTGACAATAATGTAGGCAACTGATTAACGCATATTTTGTACGTGGTATAGGCGCCTATATGCCTCTGGTCAAAAAAGTCATTTGAGAGAGAGCAGTAAAAAGACTTTGTGCAGGAATACTTGTGAGAAACTGAGGCAGAATCCCATATGGGCCAGGTTAGTGGCAGGCCTAACATGACCAAGGCCTTGGCTGGAATAGAATTTCCAGACTGTGTTAAGGAATTAAGGTTGACTTTATAAGGCCAATAAAAAAGCCCTTTGGAAAACTGGCTAGATACCCATCAGTAACCTTTCCTGATCTGTGGTAAGTGATGAAGGTCGCTTGCTGATGGGTCTGGGAATGGAAATGTGCTAGGAGATCTCAAGAGAAGAGGAATTTACCCAATGCATACAGGTATCTAATGGCACAGATGAAATCTGGGCTCATGAAAGGCTAGCCTGAGAATTCCTTATAAAAGTCTCCAGCAAAAACCCCCTGACTTAAGGCCTACATGGGAGCAGAAGTTTGCACACAAATTCCTTTATGCCCAAGGAGTTTCTTTATGCCTTGGTTAAAGATCCAAAGTAACAGCCTCCAAACTGCAAGGCCACAAGGGCAGGTATTCAATCTACCTTGTTCCTCCATAGCCTCAGACTTCATCAGATAAGAACAAAGAAGTAATGGCTAACAACATGTTTTTCCTTTAAGTTATGTTAAATTGGGTTATGTTGAAAGGGTTATGTCAAAAGGTGTATGTTAAGTGGATTATCGGAAGCTAATCACGAGGTAGTCACATGATGTTTAAATGGATCAATAAGGTCATTGCTGCATTGTGCTCATGTACAAAATTCCCTATATAAACCAACCGCAAATAAAGAAGCTCACCATTTTGCCTGAGCGAGCAGATGGTCACCTTTATTTAAAACACAATTTCAATAAGCGTGCTTATTCTTCATGACATAGCTTTTCTGTGAGACCCTTACGGCAACAGTATGTATTAGATACTATATTCCTACAATAAAGTAAGCTAGAGAATAGAAAATATTATTGAGAAAATCATAAGGAGGGTGGTGTCTGTGGCTCAAAGGAGTAGGGCGCTGACCCGCTATGCCAGAGGTGGTGGTTTCAAGCCCAGCCCCAGCCAAAAACTGCAAAAAAAAAAAAAAAAATGAAAATCGCAAAGGAAGAGAAAATATATTTCCTACCTATTCATTAAGTGGAAGTGGATCATCTTTATAGATCGTTATTCTTGTCATGTTCATATTGAGTGGGCTGAAGAAGAGGAGGAGGAGGAAGGCTTAATTTTGCTGTCTTAGGAATGGCATAGGCCCCTGAGGAAGTGGAGAAATAAGGAGAAGCTGGAGAGACAGGTACAATCAACTTAACTTCTATTGAAAAAAAAAATCCAGGCTGGGTATGGGCTCAAACCTGTGATTGTAGGACTCTGGATCACAGAGTTTAAGACCAGCCTGAGCAAAAGTGAGACCCCCTTCTCTACTAAAAATAGAAAGCTTACCTGAGCATTGTGGTGGGCACTTGTAGTCCTAGCTACTTGGAAGGCTGAGGCAAGAGTATCACTTGAGCCCAGGAGTATGAGGTTACTGTGAACTATGATGATGCCACAGCACTCTCACTCTACATAGGATAACAGAGTGAGACTCTATCTAAAAGAAAAGTGGACCCAGAAGTTCAAATGTGTATTTCTCCAGGGTCAAGTGTACTTTTCTAGTGATTGATAAAAAGGCACTTCACCTCCCTAGTGCCTCTAGGTGCTCCAAACCTTCCCCAGGATTGCCTGGACCTATCATACACCAGTAAAAGGTTAGGTCTTGACTTAGCAGACCCTAGTAGACCCAGATCCAGCCTGTGTGTATTGATGGTTCCCAACCAGTTGTTAGGTTTTTTTGAATGTCACTCCTACAGACTTGGTGGGTAGGGAATATTGTTCTAGCTACATTGTATAAGAAGCAAGAGAAGAGAAAACCAAAGAATTCACCACATCTGTTGCCTTAATCAAGAGATCACATGGTAAGCCCTTGGACTAATGTGACAGAAAAGAGAGAACCCTGTCAGCTCAAGAGGGACAAGGACTTCTTCAAATCATGTGTGTTAAACTCAGTTTCTGAGAAGCAAGCACAAGTCAAAATCCAGTCCCAATCCCAAGGTAATGAGGCCAGACATCAGCTTATTACTGAGTCAGAAAACTTCTAAATTGGGAAAACTAGTCAATTTTCCTCTTCAGTCCAATCTGGGATAAATTTGAGCCAACAAGTAAATAGGAAAAGGAATATATGAGGAAGTAGTACAGATCTTACGGAATTAAGAAGGTAGGAAAAAGGGGACCAGCAGAGAAAAGGGAGAAAACAGAAGAGCAGTTTCAAGGTAAGAGTAGGTCATTCTCAGACAAATTACCACAGAATGTAATCAAGAAGAATGAAGACTGAAATTGGAAATGATCAGAAATGAGTCTGTAGGGATTAAATTGAGAAAGAATGAAGAAGAAAATGCAGATGGTGTGTACTTGGGACAATTGAATCTCCTAATTTTCCAGGATCAGGGACAACTTAATTCATGAGCCAGTTCAATGACAGCAGAAAACCATGGCATAGTGGCCATGGTTCTATTCAAATGGACTCAAGAGAACCCACACTGATTTAAGGGTTTTATAACTATGTATGTCCTAATCATCTTTAAAAAATTAAAGTATGGACACTGGAGGGCAGGGAGAGAATTCTTGCTTTTGTTTCAGATAACATTAGGCATGGAACAGGAGCAGCTCTTCATCTGGATGTTAAATCTTTGGTTGAGGACACCACACAACAACTGGGCTGAACACTGAATAAATCCTAGATGCAGATCGCAGATTCTTCCTGAATGAGACAGGCTTTGGAAATGTGTGATCCAGTAAGCAAGCGTTCTGTTTCAGCTGTCACACTGAGACTCCTCCAGCAGGGACAGAATTCCTAAGGGATTATCTTGGAATCACAGAAGTTTGAGTTATGTAAGACCTGAGTTACCCTCCCTCATTCTTAGAAAATTTTAGGTCCAGGTTTACTAGTTCTATCTCCTCAACTCTTGTCATTGTTTTGGAGGGTTTTAATATCCATGAAGATGATCCTTCTATAATAGTGTCCTGGCCCTTTAAATCTCCTCCAGTGACCCTGACCTTCAACTCCTCAGCCACCCTTTGGTTATACACAAGAGTAGACTTTGCAAGTGCCAAGAATTGTATCTACTCCATAATTTTAAACATTTTGGAATCATTCCCTCTGGTTCCTCAATTATCAATAATTCTTCAACCCAGTCTATTGATCCTTTTTTTCCCCCCCCCTCAATCCCCTTTATATTCCTCACTTCCAGGGCCAGAACAAGGTGAGCAGGTGGAATATAGAATGTGACATCTAAGGTGGCACCCACTGTCAGGGACCTGTAAGAGCAGGATCAGCACTTACATGACTTTATCTCCTTAGATGTCCCACCCCAGCCACCCTCCCTGGGTCTTACCCTCGCCCCAGTCCAGCTCACTTTCCTCCTAAACTGGGTCTGAGGATGTGACCCATTATAATAATTGCCCTCCATTACCTCTTCATTTGGTAAAACATGACTCTGGTCAAACCCAGCGCTTGGCCTATTCGAGCCAGCACCTGAGAAGCTGAGTGTGGCTGGAGAAAAAACCCACCCTTATTGTTCTCGTGAACACTAACCTTCCAATGGCCATTATTGCTCCTCAGTAATCTCTCACATTTCCTACTCCAGTGGTTCCCCAAATCAGTTTCCTGTTACAGTAACACCTGTATCACTTGTAGATTGTAAGAAAACCAAGTTCTCAGTCCCTACCTCAGACCTACTGAATTAGATTAACCACCAATCCCTGGTTAATCTAGCCGTATAGGTGATGTTGATAAGTTTGAGAACCACTTTTCTAGTCAGCTTGTTTTCCTACTGATGAGATGATTTTCTACCTTCCCCCTCTCCTCCAACCTCTCACCTTTGCATTCACAACTTCTCACTTGAATTCTTAATTCTCTGAGGAAATCAGAAGAGAACTTTCATCTCCAAGAAAGCTATTTCTCGTGCCTGGCCTGCTTCCTGCTGAAATAAACAACCCGAGTGCACCTCAGAGTCCTGTGAGGTGGGTCCACTCGAGCCCTCAGATCCTGTGGTCATGCCCTCCCTCTGCCTTCCTACCAGGTTAGTCCCATCACCACTTCATATCTTCCTAGGTCTTTTTAAAAATAAAGAAAAAAGAAATGCTCCTTAACTCTACATCCACTCTCAGCAACTAATCGCCTTTGAGCAAAACTTCATAAGCTCCATCTTTAGTCTCTGTCTCTAATTCCTCTCCCCTCATTTTCTTATGGACCAAGTTCAAACAAGCTTTCATGCCCACAACTCCACTGAAAGTGCTGTTACCCTGCCCTTCCAACTGCTAAACTCAGCAGTCAATCCTGAGTCCTCATTGTGCCTTCTTTGGTGCTGTCTTCAGCTTCCCTGTGGGGCATCATGCCATTTTGGTTCTCTCTTGTTCACTGGCTGCTTCCTTCCAAGCACCTTTGTCTTGTACCTTTGTGACCTGTGAATACGGAATACCCAGAGCTCTGGACTTGGTCATTCTCCCTTCCCTGGCTACACTCTCTTCCTAGTGATCTCATCTAAGCCCATGGCTTTAAATAACACTCATATACTAATGACTTCCAAATTGAACTCTCCCATGATTTGTACAGCCAGTCACCTACTTTCCATCATTACATCACTGACATATCTCCAAATGAATTGAATCTTTCCACCCTCCTCCACTTCCAACCTACTCCTCCTCCAGCCCTATGCAGCTCTGTCCACGGCAATGCAGTCCTTCCAGTGGCTTAGGACCAAACCTTGAAGTCATCTGGGTCCCTTTTTCTTTCTCACATCCATCCACAAGTCCTGTGGCTCTGTCAACACAACAGGTCTGGATCCTAATGGCTTGTCACCACCTCTGCAGCAGCCACACAGCCAAGCGCCTGGCGTCTCCATTCTAGATTGTTGCAATAGCATCCTGATGAGTCCCCCAGCCTCCACTTTTTCCCACAGCAGCTGGAATGATCCTTGTAAAATATAAATCAGATCACATTACTCTTCTGTTCAAAGTTCTCCAGTGACAGGTCGTTTCACTGAGAATCTCAGCCAATTGCATGGCCATGCTGACAGAGGCACACTCTGGCACCTTCTGGCATTATTTCTTCCCATTCCCCAGGCCCTATACCCCTTGCAGTGTCTAGACAGGTGGAGACGCTTGCCTCTGTGTTGATGCCTGCTGACTGATCAGGGTGGTAGTTGCTGAAGGCTGGGAGAGGTGGGGGGCTGTGACAATTTCTGAAAATAAGACAACTGTAGAGTAAGTTTGCTTCTCTGATCGACTCTTCCTTCATGAAAGATTGCTTTATAACATGCAAAACTCATACATTTTACCAGGTAGAGACCTTCTTTCAAAACTGGAGTCAGTCCTCTCAAACCTTGCCACTGCTTCATCAACTAATTATACAATATTCTATTGTTTTTGTTGTCATTGCAGCAATGTTCACAGCAACTTAATGGGTAGTAGTTTCTTCTCCAGAAACTGTTTTCTTTGCTCATCCATAAAAAGCAACTTTTCAACTATCTGAATTTTATCTTGAGATCACAGCAATTCCGTCCCATCTTCAGGCTCCACTCCTAATTCTAACTCTCTTGTTATTTACACCACATCTGCAAGTTACTTCCTCCTCTGAATCTTGAACTCCTCAAAGTCATCCATGAGTGTTGGAATCAACTTCTCCCAAACTTCAGTTAATGTTGCTATTTTTACCCTTCCCATGAATCACAGATGCTCTTAGTGGCATCTAGAATGTTGAATCCTGGTTTCTAGAAGGTTTTCAATTTCCTGTGTCCAGATCCATCAGAGGAATCACTATTTATAACAGCTATAGCCGCCTTACAAAATGTACTTCTTATAGAGTAAAACCTGAAAGTTGAAATTAATTTTTGACCTGTGGGTTGCAAAATGGATGTTGTGTTTGCAAGCATAAAAACAACATTCTTTTCCTTGTACATCTCCATCGCAGCGGAGCTCTTGGGTGACCAGGTACATTGTCAATGAAAAGTGAAATTTTGAAAGGAATCTTATTTTTTGAGCAGTAGTTCTTACCAATGGGCTTAAAATATTCAGTAAAAAGTGCTGGGCCAGGTGTGGTGGCTCATACCTGGAATACCAGCACTTTTGGAAACTGGGACAGGAGGATTGCTTAAGTCCAGGAGTTTGAGACCAGCCTGGGTAACAGAGCAAGACTTTGTCTCTTAGAAACAACCAACCAACCAAACAAAAAACCCAGTGCTGTACAGACGTGCTGTGATCCAGGTTTTGTTGTTTCATTTATATAGCACAGACAGAGAGAATTAGCATAATTTTTAATTTGGCATTTTTGGAATGGTCACAGAGCACTGGCTTCAACTTAAAATCACCAGCCATATTAACCCCTACCAAGAGTACAGGCCTGTCTGAAGCTTTGAAGCCAGGCATTGATTTCTCCTTCTTAGCTATGAAGTGCTACATGGAATCATCTTTTTTTTGAGACAGAGTCTCACTATGTCCCTCTTGGTAGACTGCTTGGACCACAGCTCACAGAAACCTCCAAATCTTAGGCCTAAGCGATTCTTTTGCCTTAGCCTCCCAAGTAGCTGGGACTACAGGTCCCTGCCACAATGCCCAGCTATTTTTGTTGTTGTTGTTGTTGTAGTTGTCATTGTCTAGCATGCCCAGGCCAGGCTCAAACCCACCAGCTCGGTGCATGTGGCCAGCGCCCTACTCACTGAGTTACAGGCGCTGAGCCTGGAATCATTTTCTAATGTAAGGCTGTTTTGTCTCCACTGAAAATCTATTGTTTAGTGTTGTCACCTTCATCAATGATCTTCACTAGAGCTTCCAAATAGCTTACTGCAGCTACTCCATCAGCATTTGCGGCTTCACTGGCACTTTTATGTTATGGAGACAGCTTCCTCCCTTAAACCTCATAAGCCAACTTCTGCAGCTTCCTCACCTCTCTCAGCCTTCATAGAATTAGAGAGATTAGGGTCTTGCTCTGAAAGAGGCTTTGGCTTAAAAGTACGTTATGGCTGGTTTGATGTTCTATCTAGACCACTAAAACTTTCTTCCTTAAATGAAGTAAGCCTGCTTCATTTTTCCTTTTTAATCACTCATATAGTCACTAGAGTAATACTTTTTTTTAGACAGAGTCCCATTATGTCATCCTCGGTAGAGTGCCGTGGCATCACAGCTCACAGCAACCTCCAACTCTTGCCAACGCTTGCCTCCAAGTGATTCTCTTGCCTCAGCCTCCCAAGTAGCTGGGACTACAGGTGCCCACCACAACACCTGGCTATTATTGTTATTGTTGTTGTTGTTGTTGCCATCGTTGTTTAGCAGGTCTGGGTTGGGTTGGAACCTGCCAGCCTGGATGTCTGTGGCTGGCACTATAACCACTGTGCTTTGGGTGCTGAGCCAAGAGTAATACTTTTAATTTCCTTTTCTTTTATTTTCTTTCTTTCTTTCTTTCTTTTTATTTTATTTTATTTTATTTTTTTTGAGATAGAGTCTCACTCTGTCACTCTGGATAGAGTGCTGTGGTGTCATCATAGCTCACAGCAACCTCAAACTCTTGGGCTCAAGTGATCCTCTTGCCTCAGCCTCCCAAGGAGCTAGGACTATAGGCATCCACCACAATGCCCGGCTGGTTTTCTCTATTTTAGTAGAGACAGGGTCTCACTCTTGCTCAGGCTGGTCTCAAACTCCTGAGCTGAAGCAATCCTCGCATGTAGTCCTCCCAGAGTGTGTTAGGATTGATCACAGGCATGAGCCACAGCACCCAGCACTTTTAATTTTCTTCAAGAATTTTTCTTTTGTATTCACAACTTGGCTATTTGGTGCAAGAGACTTACCTAGCTTTTGGCCTATCTCAGTTTTTGACATGCCTTCTTTACCAGGCTTAACCATTTCTAGCTTTTGATTTAAAGTGAGAGACAGGACTCTCCCTTTTACTTGAACACTTGGAGGCCACTGTAGGGTTACTAATTGGCATAATTTCAATATTGTTTTATCTCAGGGAATAGGAAGGCCTGAGGAAAGGGAGAGAGAAGGAGAAGGTTCAGTTGGCAAAGCAGTCAGAACACACACAACATTTACACACACACAAACACACCACATTTATCAATTAAGTCTGCCGTCTCGTGTGGGTGAGGTTGATGGTGCCCCCAAATGATTGCAATACTGATATGAAAGAGTGTTGATCATAGATCACCATAACAAATATAAAAATAAAGAAAAAATGGAACTATTTCAAGAATTACAAAAATGCAATACAGAGGTGTGAGGTGAGCACTTGCCACTGGAAACAGGGCGCCAACAGATTCGCTCCATCCTGGGTTGGAAAAGCCCAACAGAATGAGGCATTACTGGGTATGGATCAAGAGATGGATGGAAGAGCCCAGTGCTGTATGACTGGATACAAAACCATCTTTGGCATTTAAACCACAAGGATCATCCCGGACTGTGCAAAATAAATGGGGCCTGGCTTATAAGCAGCTATGTAACTGCTCTCAGCCTTTCAACCCTCAACCTAGAATTTTATCTGGTGTTCCAGAAGCTGACTTGTGGAAGGTTGCTAGGTGATGCAACTGATTCCTGCTCAACTTCCATTCAATATAAGAGGCTAGTTTTGCATCTATAGGCAAAATTAATCTACTGTTCCTGATTGCCTACACGTGCATGTGTTTTTTCCTTTGGATTCTCCTTTGAACCAATTTTTACTTCTTCCTGATTTCTTTGTTGAATAATGAACAAAATAAAATCTTTGACATATGTTCATTTTATCTTTGTATTATTTTATTTATTTATTTTTGAGACAGAGTCTCACTCTTTTGTCCTGCAGTGTCATAGCTCACAGCAACCTCAAATTCCTGGGCTCAAATGATACTCCTGCCTCAGACTCCCAAGTAGGAGGGATTATACGCACTGGTCACAGCACCTGGCTAGTTTTTCTATTTTTAGTAGAGATGGGTCTCATTCTTGCTCAGGCTGGTCTTGAACTCCTGAGCTAAAGTGATCCACCTGCCTTGGCCTCCCAGAGTGCTGGGATGACAGGCATGCGCTAATGCACCCAGCCTTTTCCTTCTTTTTCTTTTTTAATATCTTTCAGAACCCTGATTCTCCAGCAACTTAATTCATCCATGGACATGACGGTGGCACTGAATGAAGAAAGAAAGCTGAGTCTCTGGCCAACCATTTACCCAGAAAAAACAGCTGACAGAGCTACTTGAAAGGGTGAGATACTATTTACCCTTATTCCTGGACATGGAGGCTCCAGCTTTGAGTTTATTTCAGTATAATATACTCAATGTTATAAAAGTATTTTATGTTTGCATAGCCAAATTTGAAGACTGCTGTGGTCATCCTTTTATTTTGAATCCTACATTTTTAACTAGTTCACATATATAATCAAAAAAATGGGAAGAATAGAGAAAAATTTTGGTCTTGGAGAAGTAGGATAGAGAAATGAACACCAGTGGGTCTCTCTCTCTCTCCATCTCTCTCCCTCTCTCTCTCCCCTGCCCACTCCCTCTCTGTCCCTCTCTCTCCTCTCCCTCTCTCCCTCTCTCCCCCCCTTCTTCTTTCTCTCTCTCTCTGTCCCTCTCTCCCTCCCCCTCTCTCTCCTCTCCCTCTCTTTCTCCCCCTCTCTCCCTCTCTCTCCCTCTCTCTCCTTCTCTCTCTCCCTCTCCCCCCTCCCCTTTCTCTCTTTTCCCTTTTCTCTCTCCCTCTGTCCCTCTGTCCATCTCCCCCCCCTCCCTCTCTGGTAACCCATTTGCATGTTGATTTCATCCTCCCAGTCTGCCTTTCCCACAAGCTGTAGACCTGCTGCTAGCATCTCAAAACCTCTTAACTCAAATCCTTTGTGGAAAAAACCAAGAGCACCATTAGCATAGGCTTTTTTCAATAATGCTAGCATAAGAAGGAGTGCTCTAACTTGCGAAGGAGGGTGGAATTTTTTATAGGGCTTTAGCAGGCAGGGTCAGCTGAAGTTCAGCTTGTTTCAAGAATATTTGTTCAAAGATGCTTCTCAGAAAAGGGATGATTTATTTTTAGCAATTAATAGTCATTATTTGGACAATCTGTATTTTACCAAGAGAAGTGGGAGGAAGAGCGAGGGGATGAGGTGACTTGCAAGCATTGAGGGAGGAACAGCTACAGTGACAAGGACGTGCAGGGCCACCGTGGGAAGGATTCAGCTCTCCAGCGTCTCACACTTGCCAGTCTCAGGACCACACAGGCCATTTCTCCACCGTCAGGGGCCAGATCCTAGGAAGGCTTTGATTGATCTGACCTGGAGTGCATGCTTATCATTGGACTACTCACTGTGGTTACGTAGTCAAGGCCAAGAAAGAAGAGGGGTTCTCAGTCAGACCCCAAGGCTAGAGCAGGGGGAGGAACCGCCCTTTACCCAGAGGGAGCAATCTGGCCCACAGCGAGCAGGTCAGCCCAGCTTCATCCCTTTTTCATCCTTCCTTCCAGATGAAAGGCTCAGTTTTGCCTGTTGTGGATGCTGCTTATGGGAAAGGGAGGCAGAGAACTGTGAGCCTAAGGAGTATAGAACACAAAGCCAGTAGAGATGAAAGCTTCTTTTTTTTTTTTTTGAGATGGAGCCTCAAGCTATCCCCCTGGGTAGAGTGCCATGGCATCACAGCTCACAGCAACCTCCAACTCCTGGGCTCAAGCGAGTCTCCTGCCTCCGCCTCCCAAGTAGCTGGGACCACAG
>CAUYQV010049923.1:0-11123 GCA_963574575.1 Galagoides demidoff | reverse complement strand
AGCAACCTCCAACTCCTGGGCTCAAGCGAGTCTCCTGCCTCAGCCTCCCAAGTAGCTGGGACTACAGGCGCCCGCCACAACGCCAGGCCATTTTTTGGTTGCAGCTGGGCGGGGCTGGGCTGGGGATTCGAACCCGCCACCTTAGGTGTATGTGGCTGGCGCCTTAGCCGCTTGAGCCACAGGCGCCAAGCCAAGACCCCCATCTCTTAAAAAAAAAGTTAGCCAGGTATGATGGTACCCACTTGTATTCCTACCAACTTGAGAGGCTGAGGTGGGTACATCACTTGATCCAGGAATTCAAAGTTGCAGTGAACTGTGATCACACCACTGCTCTCCAGCCTGGGCGACACAGACCTTGCTCTCTAAAAAAAAATTTAAGAATTAGGGTAGCGCCTGTGGCTCAGTGGGTAGGGCGCTGACCCTATATGTGAAGGGTGGTGGGTTTGAACCCAGCCCTAGCCAAACTGCAACAAAAAAATACCGGGCATAGTGGCAGGCACCTGAAGTCCCAGCTACTCAGGAGGCTGAGGCAAGAGAATCGCCTAAGCCCAAGAGCTGGAGGTCGCTGTGAGCTGTGACACAACAGCACTCCACCCAGGGCGACAAAGTGAGACTCTGTCGCTAAAAAAAAATTAAAATAACAGAAAAACCCAAATGCTTTCTGAGTTATACACTTGGAGACTTGGAAAATGTATGTACTCCTACCCTTCTCCCCAGTTTAAAACTGTTACTCATTCTCTTACGATGAATTAATTTAATCAGATCACAAGGAGGTGTTGAATAATTTTGCGAAATAGAGAAAGTAGGCCTTGAAGTGGCAAGGGGAATTTTAAGTAAGCACTATGGTTCTGCAGTGCAAAGGAGTCAGGAGCCAGGAGACTGCCAGGCAAGTTAAACTAACTTCACAGTTATACAGGAATATGTCATGAAAGTAGGGATGCCTTTGGGAGGAGGATGACTGGTACTCTTCTTAGGCTGAGTTTGATGGTTTGAGGAGGAGAAGGAAGGAGGGGCTGTGGGTTCAGAGACTACTTCCCTAGTTCTGTATTTTCTTTTTTTTTTTCTTTTTTTGAGACAGAGTCTCACTTTTTTGCCCTGGGTAGTGTGCTGTGGCATCACAGCTCACAGCAACCTCAAACTCTTGGGCTCAAGCAATTTCTCTTGCCTCAGCTGGGACTACAGGCACCCACCACAATGCCTGGCTATTTTTAGCGATGAGGTCTTGCTCTGGCTCAGGCTAGTCTCCAACTCACGAGCTCAGGCAACGCACCTGCCTTGGCCTCCCAGAGTGTTAGGATTGTAGGCATGAGCCACTGTGCCCGGCCCTAGTTCTGTATTTTCTAAGACCACAGCTGTATCAACTAGGATTGGGTACATGTGTAAGTAATAAAGACCCTTAACTAGTGGCTAAAAACCAGTTTATTTCTCAAATGAAAGAAATCTAGAAATAAACAGTCCGGGGTTGGTATGGCAGCTCCATGGACATAAGGGATTCAGGTTCCTTCCAGCTTTCCATGCTGCTATCCCTGTGGTATGGTCCTTAGTCCTAGCACTCTGGGAGGCTGAGGTGGATGGATCACCTGAGTTCAGGAGTTTGAGACCAGCTTGAGCAAGCCCTGTAAATAGAAAAACTAGCAGGGCATAGTGGTGGGCACGTGTAGTTCCAGGTACTAGAGAGGCTGAGGTGAGAGAATCACTTGACTCCAAGAGTTTGAGGTTGCTGTGAGCTGGGATGACACCACAGCACTCATCCCAGGGCAACAGAGTGAGACCCTATCTCTATAAATAAATAAATATATGGATGGATGGATAAAATGGCTGCTGGAGTCCCGCCATCACATCATAGTTCCAAGCAGCAGAATGGAAGGAGGGAGGAAAGAGTACATGCCACATCTCTTCTAAGACTTCTCAAAAGTTTCACCCCATACTTTAGCTTACTTATTACCTATAGCTTAACCTAGTTTCAGTGAAGTCCAACAAATGTAGTCTTTTAGCTGAGAAGCAGTATGCCAAGTGAAAAACTGAGATTCCTTTAATTTGGGAGAGAATTGGAGAGTACATATTTGGTAGGCAGCAGGAGCCAAGCCAGGGTGGGTGTGGCCACTAGGGAATCCACCTGACCCAACCACATATTGCTTTAGCATTTATGGAGATGAGAAGACAAGACATAGATTTCGGGTGGCACCTGTGGCTCAGTGGGTAGGGCGCTGGCCCCGTATACTGAGAGTAGTGGGTTTGAACACAGCCCCTGCCAAACTGCAACAACAACAACAACAAAAATAGCCAGGCGTTGTGGCAGGTGCCCGTAGTCCCAGCTACTTGGGAGACTGAGTCAAGAGAATCGCCTAAGCCCAGGAGTTGGAGGTTGCTGTGAGCTGTGATGTAACTGCACTCTATTGAGAGCAATAGAGTGAGACTCTGTCTCTAAATAAAAAGGAAAAAAAGAGGGCAGTGCCTGTGGCTCAAAGGAGTAGGGTGCTGGCCCCATATGCCAGAGGTGGCAGGTTCAAACCCAGCCCTGGCCAAAAACTGCAAAAAAAAAAAAAAAAGACATAGCTGTCAATCTTAAAAATCTCATAACCCAGTGTGTATCTGCTGTTTTTGTCTTCCCAGGACTCCTTCCCCCTTCATCAGCTAAACCCTCTTTCCACTGCGAAACATACTATTCCCTGTGCTTTGGTTAAGTTTAACCCTCCTCCTCTTTCTCCAGAGTCTGGGGATGGAATGACCAGAGCCTGGTGTTTACCTTTGCACCTATCATGACCAAAGCCAGATCCATCTTTGGCTTTCCAGTTGTCTGGACCAGACACATTCTCTTTTTGCTTAGGGTAGTTTGAGTTGGTCTCTGTCGCTTATAACCACAGGTCCTGTTTAATCAGGTCTTTTCCACAAGATGGAAGTTACTGTACAAAGGACTTTAGGGTGTCATCTTTGCCTTCCATCATCAGTTCCCACTTTAACCTGCAAGTGGGTTAAATCCATGTGTTATTTTTGCAGATTTTACCTGTTTCCCAATTTTGAGTCTTTCCTCACTTTATCAATATTGCTCTTGCTGCAAGGAATATTTGTGTCACTTACCCCAACTCTACATACTCATGTCCCCTAAAATAGCTTTGACCCCTTGACAAGAGAGGAAATCTTATCATATCTTGTGGGGAAAGAGAGGAGGTCATGACATTTTTAGGCAATACTGGGAACCCAGAAAAATATGAAATGCAGTGTGACTATTGTTTCAAAGTGAAGGGAGCTGTTTCCCTGAAAGGGGAAAAAGTTTGATTCAGGACTAAGAATAGTGCAAGAGAAACATGGGCTCGTGCCTTCAGCTGAGAAATGAATTTTGTTAGAGTCACAGTTATTGTCTATTGTTCCCATTGGTTGTTCGGGTTGGGCTGAGATCTGATTTTCACTTCAATTCTCACAGTTGACATTATTACTTCCCTTTGTGTAACTTTTGGGAAAAAATTCAATGTGAATCAGATTTTGTTTTTAGCTCCCACCAAAGAGAAACTTTTTTTTTTTAATACTATGAGAACAGACTCAGATCAAAATACTCACATCACAATGGAATATCTTTCAGGAGTCCTGTTGAGTCCGCTGCTTTTTTTGTTCCATAATCTGCACTTGCATAACTCTTTCCGCCCCTAATTTAGAACAGGGTGCACCTACTGCCGAAACCCCTTTGACTCCCTTTACTTCAGGCTCCCTCTTTTTTATTTTTGCAAGTTTTTCTTTTCCATGATGTTTACAAACCTGAGATTGATTACTGGATGCTTCCCAGTCAAGGGAACATGCAAATCTCCCAAACTTCAAGGGAACACTCACTCCGTTTCATGATTCCCAGTCTTTCTTTCTAGGCCAGGGGTAAGAAACCTGTGGCCTTCTGGGTCTCTGAGTGCAGCATTTTTTTTTTTTATTTTTAAGAGACTCACTTTGTTACCCTTTGTAGAGTGCCATAGCGTCACAGCTCAAGCAACCTCCAGCTCTTGGGCTTAGGTGATTCTCTTGCCTCAGCCTTGCAAGTAGCTTGGACTACAGGTGCCCACCACAATGCCCGGCTTTTTTTTTTTTTAAGAGACAGAGTCTCACTTTGTCACCCTCAGTAGAGTGCTATGATGTCACAGCTCACAGCAATCTCCAGCTTTTGGGCTTAGGTGATTGATTCTCTTGCCTCAGCCTCCCGAGTGGCTGGGACTACAAGTGCCCGCCACAATGCCTGGCTTTTTTTTGTTGCAGTTTTGGCCGGGGCCAGGTTCAAACTCACCACCTTTGGTATATGGAGCTGACACCCTACTCACTGAGCCACAGGCACCTCCCTGAGTGCACCCTTTTGCCTGACTCCGATTAAAGGATTTGTTCTGTGATGTTAAGATTCCATTGAGGGTAGAATTGAGGCTGAAGAACTTTAGCTGATGTTCAGGCTGAAGACTGGATCTTCAGTCTTTCCCGAAATTCTGTGAGTGGTCACGTAGGCTTCTAAACTTTTCTTGCCTTAAGTTACATAGATTCTGTTTCTGATATTTGAAACCAAGTTGGTTTTTTTTTTAAAACTTGAGTAAAAAACATATAACATGAAATTTACCATCTTAACCGTTTTTGAACTCAGTAGCATTGAGTACTGGTATATGCACACTATTGTGAGAAAGATCTCCAGAGCTTTTTCTTTTCTTTTTTTTTAAATTTTTTTTGCAGTTTTTGGCCAGGGCTGGGTTTGAACCCATCACCTCCAGCATATGGGGCCAGCACCCTATTCCTTGAGCCACAGGCACCACCCAAGATCTCCAGAGCTTTTTCATCTTGCAAAACTGAAACTGTAAACCAGGGGGTCCTCAAACTTTTTAAACAGGGGGCCAATTCACTGTCCCTCAGACCGTTGGAGGACCGACTGTGGGCCCCAGGACGCGTCGGCTGCTACACAGGACAGGCAGCAGTGGCAAAAACACCTGGCAGGCCAGATAAATGTCCTAGGTGGGCCGCATGTGGCCCGCAGGCCGTAGTTTGAGGATGCCTGCTCTAAACCCATTAAACAACTGCCCATTTCCTCCCCTCCCTCCTCCTGGCCTCTACCATTCTACTTTCTGTCTCTATGAATTGGACTACTCTAGAAGCCTAATTCATGTGGAATCAGACTGACTGATTTCACTTACACGTCTTCAAGGTTCATGCTGTAGCATGTGACAGGATTTCCTTTTTACGGCAGAATAATATTCCATTGTGTGGACAATACCACATTTTGTTTATCCACACATCCATCAATGTATGTTTGGGTTGGTTCCACCTCTCATCTATTCTGAATAATGTGGCTATGAACATGGGTGTGCAAACATTTCTTTGAGATCCTGCTTTCACGTGTTTTGGCCTATATACCCAGGAAGTGGGATTGCTGGATCATATAGTGGTTCTATTTTAAATTTTTCTAGGAACCGCCTTACTATTTTCCTCCTTTGGTTTTTTCTTAACCCAGAGGTATGTAAATTTCAATCTATTTGCAGATTAAAGGAAACATTGATGTTGTGGACAGACAATGAGAAAAAAATGATGGAACAGAATTTATGTCAAATTGAAATTACAAGCTGGGCAGTGGTTCACACCTGTAATACCAGCACTCTGGAAGGCCAAGGGGGGTGGATTGCTTGAGCTCAGGAGTTCGAGACCAGTCTGACCAAAAGTAAGACTCCATCTCTAAAAATAGCCTGGCGTTGTGGCGGGCACCTGTAGTCCTAGGTACCCAGGAGGCTGAGGCAAGAGGATTGCTTAAGCCCAAGAGTTTGAAGTTGCTGTGAGGTATGAGGCCATGTCACTGAGGGTGACAAGGTGAGACTCTGTCTCAATTAAAAAAAAAAAAACTTCAGGTAACACGAATTAACTGTTATAGCATATGAGAGCCGTGGAGTGACACACGAAGTGTGGGCTTACTGACTCCACAGCTCACCAAGTTTAAACTCTGATTTTTTGGGAGGTGGAATGGGGGCCACTTGCTGGTTGCTTGAGAGTGTTGTTTGCTTGAGTTCCAGATAACAGGGAGTTTACAACATAACAAAGTCACAGCAGTAAACCTTTCATTTTGAGATTGTACTCTTCAAAGTGGATATTCATTTTCCACCTATGATTTTTCACTTCTTTATGTTGTTTTTTTTTTGGCCTCTTCTCATTAAATCATATCTCCTCTACTAGAATGAATCCTCAGAGATCAAGAAGAGTTAGAGATCCACTTCTCTCTCAGAGCTTTCTTTAATTATTAACAGGTGAAATAAAACTAGATAGAGCCTGGGCACTTATCTCACACCTGTAATCTCAGATCTTTGGGAGGCTGAACTGAGACGATTAGTTGAGGCCAGCAATTCGAGACAGCCTGGTCAACATATATTATAGCAAGAAACAAGAAAAATTAGCTGGGTGTGGTAGTGCTTGTAGGCCCAGATAGCTGGGAGGCTGAGATAGGAGGGTTGCTTTGAGGGTGGCACTGTATCCTAAATCACCATTACATACTGGGCACTGTTGGTCAGGCCCTGGCGAGGCCAGATGAGCCCATGTGCTGCCATCTGAAGTAGTTTATTCATGTACAAAGCCTTCAGTTTTTTGTTTTTTGGTTTTTTTTGGAGACAGAATCTCATTATGTCGCCCTCGATAGAATGCTATGGCGTCACAGCTCACAGCAACCTCAAACTCTTGAGCTTAAGTGATTCTCTTGCCTCAGCCTCCCAAGAAGCTGGGACTACAGGCGCCCACCACAACACCTATTTATTTTTTGGTTGTAGTTGTTATCGTTATTTAGCAGGCCCGGCCGATTTCAAGCCTTCATGCCTTGGTGTATGTGGCTGGCACTCTAACCGCTGAGCTACGGGCGCCAAGCCAGTACAAGGCCTTCTGTTAGAGATAAAATTAGAAAATTGGATCCTGGCTCGGTGCCTGTAGCTCAAATGGCTAGGGCACCAGCCACATATACTGGAGCTAGTGAGCTCGAATCCATTGCCAAACAACAATGACAACTACAACCAAACAATAGCCAGGCGTTGTGGCAGGCACCTGTAGTCCCAGCTACTTGGGAGGCTGAGACAGGAGAATCGCTTAAGGCCAAGAGTTTGAGGTTGCTGTGAACTGTGACGTCAAGGCACTCTACCCAGGGTGATAGCTTGAGACTCTGTCTCATAAAAGAAAAAAAAAAAAGAAAACTGGATCCTCCAAAGATCATAGTACCAGTCAAGGACCTAGTGGACAAAGTACACTTAGTAATGCACTTGGTAATGCACTCAGTAATGCACTTAGTACTATACTTGGTAATATACTTAATAATGCACTGACCATAAATTTACCTTAGAGTAAGAATACTTTGAAGATATGACCACTTTGGGTGGTGCCTGTGGCTCAGTGAGTAGGACACGGCCTCGTATACAGAGGATAGTGGGTTCAAACCCAGCCCCCGCCAAACTGCAACAAAAAAATAGCTCGGCATTATGGCAGGCACCTGTAGTCCCAGATACTTGGGAGGCTGAGGTAAAAGAATTACCTAAGCCCAGGAGTTGAAGATTGCTGTAAGCTGTGATGCCACAGCACTCTTTTGAGGGTGACAAAGTGAGACTCTTGTCTTTAAAAATATATATATAACCACTTTAAGATAGGGGAGGCCAGGCGTGACTCGTGCCTATAATCCTAGCACTCTGGGAGGCCAAGGCAGGTGAATTGCCTTAGCTCAGGAGTTTGAGACCAGCCTAAGCAAGAGCAAGACCCCATGTCTACTAAAAATAGAACAACTGAGGCGAGAGGATTCCTTGAGCCCAAGTGTTTGAGGTTTCTGTGAGCTATCATGACACCATGGCACTCTATCCAGGACCACAGAGTGAGACTCTGTCTCAAAAGGAAAGGGGGAGGGAATTATTGTGTAACCTTGTAACCTAGGAAGGGGAATCTGTTTGACATATACTATAATGACTAATAACTGTACTAATGCTTGCTTTTACTGTAAGAGTATAAAAGTAACAGAGAAACAGGAGAGCAGAACAGATCTTTGAGTAGATATCCTCACTGTTCTCCAGAATGGCTGGCTTTTCTGCAAATAAAAGCAGAACTGTTGATCTCTCTTTCACTTCTCTGTTGATCGGCTTGGGTGACAGGTGGACGGACTAATTTGTCTGGCAACAGTTTGAGTCCAGAAGTTCAAGGATGTAGTGAGCTACAATGACGCCACTGTATTCCAGCCTGGGTGACAGAGTGAAACCCTATCTCAACCTTCCCCCACTCCAGAATCCTACCTAGATAGAAACCAAATTCCTGCATGCTCACCATTACATAAATATTTTTATGGCTAACTTGCTACACCTTTACACCAAAGCACTCTATTAAAGCACACACACACACACACACACACACACACACACACACCAGTCTTAAAGTTTTTTTTTTTTATCACCCTCCGTAGAGTGCTGTAACATCACAGCTTACAGCAACCTCCAACTCCTAGGCTTAGGCGCTTGCCTCAGCCTCCCCAGTAGCTGGGACTATAGGCACCCACAACAACACCCAGCTATTTTTTTTTTTGTTACAGTTTAGCCAGGGCTGGGTTTGAACCTGCCACCCCCAGTATATGGAGCCAGCGCACTACCCACTGAGCCACAGGTGCCACCCTTAAACAGTTTATTTTGGAACATTTTCTTTTTTCTTTTTTTCTTGCTTTTTTTTTTTTTTTTTTGAGACAGAGCCTCAAGCTTTCGCCCTGGGTAGAGTACTGTGGCATCACAGCTCACAGCAACCTCTAGCTCCTGGGCTCAAGTGATTCTCCTGCCTCAGCCTCCCAAGTAGCTGGGACTACAGGCGCCCGCCACAACGCCCAGCTGTTTCTTGGTTGCAGCCATCATTGTTGTTTGGTGGGCCCAGGCTGGATTCAAACGTGACTGGCGCCTTAGCCACTTGAGCCACAGGCGCCAAGCCGGAACATTTTCTAAGTCCAAACACTTAGCCTAAATGGTGAAGGTAAGCAAAACCAGCATGATAGATGTCAGCCATGGAAGTTTCCTCTCTACCTTTTTCCTTAAACATCTGAAAGAATGGGAAGATTAAAGTGTGTTATTTGATGCTCAGGGTTTTGGAGTAGAAACTCTCCCTCTCTGAGCACACATCCTGGTATCAGAGAGTGCTAAACCAGAGAGAATAGAATCAGGGCTGTGGACTCCACCTGGCTCAAGGAATTAATTCCCTTCCTTTTGTAAGCAGTCTAGAAGACAGTGGTTTTTGCCCTTTCCCACACATTCAAATTACCTGGGGGCGATTTAAAAAAATTCTGAAGTCTGGGAAACATCTCAGACCAAAGATAGCAGAATCCTGGGAGCAGGGTGGGGGTGGGGGACAAAGGCAGTACTTTTGTAAAGCTCCCCAGGGTTGAGACTGTGCCTAAGAGAAAGAACAGATTACTACTGCTTTTCCTACCAGCATTATGATTTGTAAATTTACCACTTTTCTTAAACAACACATAAACTTTCATTTGTGAAAGTTGAAGTGCCACATAATCCTGTGACATTTGTGGTCTGTTAATCTAACAGCAAGGACCCCTCCAGGATCATTCTCTCTGTGAGTAAGAGCAAATGGATAAAAGAAGTGTACTGCAAATTGGTGTGTCCCCAAATTAATTTCTATGAACAAAATACCTTTTTCCATCCTATAACTATTTACCCGCACTGTAGTTTGTGTTTCATTTCGCACATTGGTATAGAACTTTACACTTTTTCACAGAGCTCCAGGTGTGCTCTTACTCGGGCTGTCAACTTGTAGGTTCTCACACAATCTTGCTTCTAATAGTTCATAATGAGTATTGAATGCTTGTGACTCACTGGAATGTTTACCCCTTTGATTCTTTTTAAAGGTCTTTGTCCTGGTCTCCTTCTACCTTTGATGTTAACTGGCTGACGCTGTGGTGCATTTCCTATTATTTGCAACTTGGGAATTAAATGCATACACAAGTCAAAGCAAATGAAAGGCCCATGTCAGCTATCCCGTTAAGGGCTACAGCTGTGGTTCTGGAAGGTCGCAGTCCAACACCTGGCTTGCCTTCCCTCTTCCTACACCCCAAATGAAGGCCTCTCCTTCTCAGGCAAGTTTATCATTATTATTATTATTATTATTATTATTATTATTATTTTGAGACAGAGTCTCACTGTGTTGCCCTGAGTAGAGTGTAGCGGTGTCATCATAGCTCACAGCAACTTCAGACTCATGGGCTCAAGTGATCCTCTTGCCTCAGCCTCCCATGTAGCTGGGAGTACAGGTGCCCACCAGAACACTTGGCTCTGGTCGATGGGGGTCTCACTCTTGCTCAGTCTGGTCTCAAACTCCTGAACTCACGCAGTCCACCTGGCTTGGCCTCCCAGAGTGCTAAGATTACAGGCACGAGCCACCTCGACCGACCTCACAGGCTGGGTTATTAAGGTTGGCCTTAGGTTCTGTAAGCAAATATATTGGCTTAATTTTAGTGGTTAGTTTTTCCTAAGGTGAATCACGTATTTTTGCTCCTTGGGAAAAAGGTATTTCATAAAACTCAAGTGGAGAATTTGTCCTAGTTTATTTAGCATGTAAGGCTTTGTCTTTAAATGTCTGTTACCCAAGGTTCTGAATATAGTAATAATGGTACAAATTTGCTTATCATTTGGTGGGAGGGGGTGAAGAGGCTCCATTATGGATAATAGTTTCTTATGCAGAATTTGGAATTAGACAGATACTTGGTTGGTTTTTTTGTTTGTTTTTAAATTTTTAAAAATTTTTTTTAAATTTCAGATTGAGTATGAAGTACTTGTTTTTATCTCAATTTATAACTCAGTTCAAAATTCCAAGGTCATAAATTTGAACATGTTCCTCATAAGTTGGCTGGACAGATTAAGTGATAATGTGGCCAGGCATGGTGACTCATGCCTATAATCCTGCATTCTGGGATGCTGAAGCAGGTGGATTGCTTGACCTCAGGAGTTCGAGACCAGCCTGAGCCAGAGTGAGACCCAGTCTCTTTTTTTTTTTTGAGACAGAGCCTCAAGCTATCCCCCTGGGTAGAGTGCCATGGCATCACAGCTCACAGCAACCTCCAACTCCTGGGCTCAAGCAAGTCTCCTGCCTCCGCCTCCCAAGTAGCTGGGACCACAGGCGCC